>QJNU01000263.1:0-97251 GCA_004154915.1 Monosporascus ibericus
ATACAACTTTAAGTAACTTAGCTCCGGAACACATATGGGCCGATCAGTAGGTGACCTTTCCGTATATGGAGTGCGCTACGCACCCCCCAGCTAGCTGACAATAGGCTTGCTTCTTCCCAATTTAACTAAAAGGTAAGAATGCCAGCGGCACTCTAAGCCAGACGAATGCGAATAGATGGGGGAGCGCTTTAACAGGTCCAGCCTTTTTTGTAAGAGGAAAGCGCACGGTCGAGATCGCCTATCGAATCGGTCCGCTCAAATCGCCTACCGAGCAGAGTTCCAAGATTGTTCAATATACCAAAATACTCGGACACGAAACTCAAGCTCACCAAAATCCATTTCCGTTTCCAAAGCTGAGCTGGTGCTGAGCCGTGGCTGAGGAGCCCGGAGCTCAGGCTGAAATGGGCTAAGCCTGGGCTGAGGTGCCTGAGCAGGCCCATTGTTGGGATCGCAGACCTTTGCAGGGATCCTTGATCTGGGATAACGTTACCACAGCTAGCCTTTTAGTACCAGGTTACTTGTAGCCCGCAGACAGCGTTCTCCATAGGTGCCAGCATGGACGGCGACCAAGTAAAGAGGCAAATTACCGCGCCTGGTATCAGAAAATTGCACCTTGTTCAGCCCCAACTGTTTTTATTATTTTTATTGATCTGATCGATACTCATCTTATGTTTAGTTGCGATTGTGGCGCAGATATCATTGTTCTGAATCGCCTCAGTCTTAGTCTACATATTCCGTCTGGGGTTTTGGTTGAGGGGGAAAACCGGGCAGATTGCTATTTCACTCCAGAAGCGGAGATGCCGAACGATGCCAGAGAGGTACATCTTGTCTGCTATATTCGCTCATTAAGACAACAGCCAAGCGTGGTTTATGCGTCTCGTATGCGAGCCCAGCATATAATTACCTCCATCCATTTCGCAGGACCCCGCAATCGAGTAACTAGAGTTCAATCGCTTCTACTTCTCTGCGCCGAAACGCAATTCACATCAAACCCAAACCATGTCCACCATCAACCTCAACGTCGGTGGTGGCTTTGTTGAAATCGCGGCGCTGGCAGCCCTCGTCGGCGGCACCACTGCAGAATCCCTTATCTTAGGAAGCAGAGGCGCTGCAGGTCTACCCTTAGCCGCGATGAGCGCTTTCGGGTCGCCGTTCCTGATCAAGGCATGCATCGCTGCGTGTACGCCCGGGTGGCTACGCGAAACCATTGGGGTTAAGAATGCTAAATGTGATGCAGCAGTTGGGTTGAGTTCGCGTATCGAGAGATCTATCGAGGCGGGTGCGACACAGGGGGATATTGCGGGGATTTCGGTAACGCTTTCAAAGGTGCGTTGTGGGAGTTGAATTACGAAGGGCTATGGAAATTGAAGGCCTGACCGATGTATTAGAGGGTACTCTCGGGGAAAGGGCCGCCGAATGCGACCTCTACGCCACTCTCTACTCGATACGTGTACGCATTCGACGGGTACACTTCTGCCATCCTGCGCAACTGTCCAAGTGCAGAGCACGGCGCTCCGGCTCGTATCGTCCACTACGTCCGCGGTAGGCAATGGAAAGCGAGCAGGCAGCAGCAGAACATCCTCGACTGGCTTAGTATTTGTGCATCCCTGCTCAAACTCGCTGAAGCATTCGCCATCTGGCAGTACGGATCATTCATTCTTGCGCTACTAACACTAATCAATTGGGCATGGTTTTTTTTGTCTGCCATGTTGCTTCAACTAGCCGGTCTCTCAAGAGAGCATTCTAAGTACTTTGACGCGAGCGAAGAGGGGGAAACCGCCAAAGGATACTGCTATGACTATCTCGCTGGCGATCTACCGAGTGTCCAGTTCGCCGCACAACACCGCAAGATTATGCTCAATGTCCCGCCAAACGTCCGAGAACACATCGGCTGGCGTCTGACTTGGGCGTTCGGCGCCCTCATATGTACAGGGACCCTAGTTGCAACGTACATTTTCATAGGAGCTCAGCCGAAGACAGCAACCTATGTCTGGTTGGAGTTCCAAGTGTTGTGGCTAGTGGTTCGATCTGTGTTCTTCCACTTTGCGCACGAGACGGACAGCATTCAGCACGGAGTACCAAAACTCGTTCGGGAGCGAGAACTCCGAAAGTATGGTTTCCGGATTCTCTCCTTGGCATCGGGTGTCTCTCACTATCAGACCTTGCTCCATCCACGCATGCCGTACTGCTACACAGAAGATATGCAAGATCCTACCGCAGTCTACCAGCTTATCAAAACATCTGAGCATCTCTTTGATAGGACACGGATGGCCCTTAATGCCAGGCTTGAGAAGTGTTACGGGGGCCAAGTAACCACAGAAGTCGAGATCAAAGCCGTTATTGGTGACACTCTCCTTTCCAGTTTTGCATGGCTCCTCGGATCACCTTATACGAGCATGGACCTATACGATTGCTGTCTAGTTGCCCTTGGAGTCGGCAGTCGAACAGTCATGATACCGTCAGCGCGTGTCCTTTCTGGCCATGTGAAGGAAGTAAGGCAACCGTTTGTGGATCCCGAAGCCGGCATCGTAGGCGAGCACACCCCTAAAGGTGCCGCAAATGACGGTGTCGATATCGGCTGGGTATTTTGGGTCCCGCTAGATCATGATCGATGGTTGTACTACGTCGGCGACCTCAATTTTATTGGAAAGCAGAGAATGGAAGTGCTGAGCTCGGCAGATGTGACTAAAAAGCTCAGCGTGGGCGATCTTTTCGTCAGCCTAAGAGACGTCCTCGATGTCGACGAAGTAATTAAGAGGTCTCGCTTTGTAGGGCAGTTGCTCGTTGATCTACTTGAAGAAGACGACAGCACGGCATTCGTCAAGGACGTGCCACCGCCGTACCGAAAATATTCTGTCTCTAAAGTGTCGTAGGAGGAACCATCACGGAGGCTGGGTCGTTGAATATATTCTTGGCGGTTGCATTTACATGTAGTTGAGCAGCCGAGACCCGTGCACTAATTACGCGTATGCTAAGGCTCGATCTTTATGGCGAAGGTGTAGGAATACATAACTAAATAGCGCTAGAACTACTAACGCAGTTCGAGCGCCCGATCTTTTGCCATAATCCAAGAGAAGGCTTAGCAGTTTCCAACCTCCTGTTCGCTCCAGTCAGCTTCCTGTTTGTGAGGGCCCAGAAACGGGAACAAAACTGGTTAATAGGCTACTTACCAAAGGGGTAAGCAAAGCTGATGCCAGGTTGATGGGGGCTGGGGGAGGCTGATGAATAGCTGAGCTGAGATTAAGCCGGGGAGCGAAAAGACTGCAAAAGTGGGCACCAGTACCGATTCAGGTCTCGCTTAAGTTTCGAGCCATAATACCAACACCACAACCTTGAACGCGGTTCTTAGATTCGTTCTATACAATCCAATGCGTACTTATACCCATGGCTGTGGAGAGGAAAAGGCCTATTCAGAAACCTCTTTCACTCGAAAAGGCTTGGCGGCGACTAGAGAAAGTTCCATCCGGGCAGTCCGACTCGAAAAAACTCTAAGATACTTGCGTGGGTAAGGCGATAAGGTTCTTTAATGATCTTAATTACATAGGAAAACGGCGGAGATATCGCAACTTTCTTTTTGAAGTTTTGCGAATATACGGTCCACTATATATAATACTTTGCGCAATTGGTATAGGCTAAGCTTATGTCGCCAATATGAAAATAACCGATCGAAAGGCTTTTATTAGCTTGATTTATAATAAACAAATCAGGTTAAGGCTTAAAATTTTCAATATTTAGTGCTACCAGCATTAAAAGGTATCCTATATTACTGTAGCGTAGTTTGACCGAATTAATAAGCTAGATATTCATAACGGGATGGTCTTACAAAAGCCACCTAAAAAAAAAAACTAAACGAATACTTTAAGTTCAAAATAGCTAAACTGGGGCGTATTTCCGGTTTCTTTCCTTCCAAATTTTGTAAAGCTATTAATAAAAGTACCATTAAAGCTTAAAAAGAGCCAAAGATCCGGAGGTACTTGCAATAAAAGGCGTAAGGGCCAAGATAGCCTGGACGGGCAATTACGACGGTATCATGTTTTTAGATATCGGATATGCGCGGGAAATCACGAACGAACTGTTTTTATTAAAACCCAGAAATATCTTATACGTTATAAACTATAAATAAAAGATAGCTCCTTATAATGGTTATATCTAATCATAATAGGAGGTTTCGCATATATCCTACTTAAGGGGACTTTTATGGCCGCGATATTTAAAGTTCTTAAGAAAACTATCTTTAACGCTATTAACGAAAGTGAACTACGGAAATGGGAAAATGTATAAGGTTAATTCGGCGTTACCGACTATATTAAGATAATCGTACGTGAAAAGGCCTCGCATTATATCATTCTCAAATTACGGATTAAATAAACACGATATATCGGGATTATAAATTTATTATATAGTTAAACGATAAATTATTACTTCTTGCTTTTTACTTTAAATCTGTCTTTAATAATGGTAACGCTTATATGCGCCGGTAAACGTCCTTTCCCGTTACCTTTTATCTTAAGTAGCGCTTTTCCGTCTTTATAAAATATTACCTTTTCGTAGTTTATAAAATAATTTTTTTTTCGTCCGCCTTAAGCTTGATATAATCCATCTGCTTCGGAAAAAAAAACGGTACCTTTAATAAACGTCTTAATAATAACCGTTTATACAGCTAATTAACCTTAGCGATTTCCTACTATAGGTAGGTAAAATAACTATTAACCTATAATTTGTTTATCGGTAACAACGTTAATTAGATTCTTTTCTTCCTTTTTTTTTATATCTTTATTTTCCCTTACGCCCGTTATAACAGTATTAAAATGTACTCGTCTAAAAGAAAGCCAGAATGTTAATTCCTCTCGGCTCGAACTTCGGCGATAGAAAATGTTGCGCGTAAACAAGCTATGCTACTTTCTCGCCCAAAGCTTTTTTCGCGATACGTACTTGGTCGACGAATTCGATTGGGCTACTTATTCAAAAAATGTCGCTTTTTAGCTAAATAATAAAGCATTAAAAACGAAAATCGTATTTATAATTTAAAAAATATAAGAATTAATATAAACTAAGACGACAATCTTTTTAACGTTAAATTATTAGTTAAGATGGTGAAATGGGGCAATTTAGTTATAATTCCGTTTCTGCCTAAAACTATGTACATTAAAGCTTAAAGCGGACGGGCCGTTCGAGATAAATTTGTCCTATATAACCTCCCTGTACAATACCGAACTTTATACATTTTTACGTAAGTTACCTACTTTAATGTTTTCGTTATAGCAAATAATAAGAATAGGTTATAAAAAAATTTAATTTAAATAATAAGATATTCGATATTATAACTTCTTAAAATATAACAGGAAATATTAATACAATTTACCCATTTCGTTATTTATATATTTTACCCGCAATCATATGTCCTATTAAGCCTTACCTAATTAATTATATTACTGTTATTAGTTATTAACTAAGCTAGATTACGCTAATGCTCGGGTTAAGTTCCTTACAGTGCCTAGCTTTTACGCTGGTTGCCATACTACGTAACTCGCTTTATTACCTCTACATTATATAGTTACCATGCTGGTTACCATGGTCCGAGTCGCTCGTTTTTAACTTTATAATACCTGGTTTTTACGTTGGCTGCTTTAGTATTAAATTGGGACGGGGCTTATCGAAGCTGATATATGTAGGACATCTTGTTTGGTTGCTTGGGAAAAGGAATTGTCGGGCGTGCCTTGGTTCTCTAGAAGACTACATACAAAAGTTGCCAGGTCAGAACTTTATAGACCGTCGTCGACCCACTGGATGTCGCTCCATTGGAGCCCACCGGCGAAATGAATGGAAGCAGCTAGAAACAGAACTGCAGCAAAGCTGCAGAGCTGCACCCATACTGCACCCTACACCACTTCAGTATGCGTAAAATTCTTACCTTAGCTTTATAATATATGGTTACCATGCTGGCCGCCCAATAAAGTAGGCCATTTGGTAGCTTATAATACGGTTTTTATAGACCTAACGATACGCCAATTTATAGTATTAACCCCGCTGCATTTCGCGGTTAATAAGTCTTTAACAACTATAAAGTTACTTACATTAAGCCTTATCAGCTAATTCACGTTATTAGTAGGTTAAGATATATATAAATATAATGTTATACGTATAATCTTGTTATCCTAGGCAGGAAAAATGAAAAGACCGAGGTAAACAGTATATGGCTAGATTACGAATTAAGCCGTACCGTTAAATTAAGAGAATATAAAGTCCAGCTAATTAAACTTACCTGCATGCTAAGCCGGTTATGAACGTTAATAATGGTACGAGTATTTCTTATTGCCGAGATATCAGCTTTTTGAAACGTTATTTTTAATTTAAAGGTAATTACAGCTAATAGTTATAACGGCTCATAAACTATATTTTACTACCTTAACGTATGCAGGACAGCCCTCCCCTTTGCCCTAAGATGTAGTTAATATAGAGAAGCTAAGGTCATCTCCTAAATTAATAAGCCGAAGGAATACGACAAAATAATTTTGTAAGCTATTATTAAAAGGATGGTATTTCCCGGACGTAACTTGTTTTACCAACCTGCATTCCGTAGGTTATTAGCTAAATGGAAATGGCGTATCTTTAAGGGATTTTCATAAAATGTCGGCCTCCAGCGCGGACATAATCTCTTAATAAAAGCTCTCGTAAAATGAAACCTTAATTCGCTTACTTATATATAATGCATCAAATTAGAAAAATATATTTACTAACCTAATTTAAACCAATAAACCGAATAATTAGCTATTAAATTAACTTATATACTTATAAAGTTAAATATTAATCTTTTAAATACTTAATAAAGGTAAAATAAATACGGTAACTTTAATTGCTTCCGACGGGTAGTATTAACCTATACAAAGCAGCTTAACGCATTATTTTAAAACGCAGATAACGTCTCACACCACCTCGCGAGCCAAACCACCTCGCGAGCCAATTTTGTCAACATATCAACTACCCAACTTTAATTGCCAATTTCTCAACACCAACAACATGGAGCGCCTTACAAAAGAAACTAAGATGAACTTAGCCATCTAGGCTAAAAATCGAAACCCGAAACTTAGCTTTAAAAAGCTGTATTTTATATATAACGTCCCCAAATTTACTTTAAAAGCCCGATATTACGGTAAACGCGCCCGAACCGATATTTTCCCCGATTTGCGAAAATTGACGCCGACCGAAGAGAAATCGATTATCGAAAAAATCCTTAACTTAAATGCGTAAGCATTTCCTGTCCGGCTTTAGTACGTTGAAGATATGGTTAATATACTGCTTGTCCAGCGCGTCGTAAATTACGTTGGAATTAATTGGACGTCGAGATTTGTTAGACGGCAAAAGAAGTTTCGGATGCGTTTAAATCGAAAAATAAATTATTAAAGGGTTTTATGCGAAAATCCAGAAATATTCCGTAAGTGGTTTAACTTTATCCGGGCTACAATTACCAAATACGGTATCGCAAAAAAGGATATTTACAACTTCGACGAAACGGGATTCTTAATAGGGTTTCTTATGGTAACGGGTATGGTAATTACAAGTACTAAAAAACGTGGAAAACCTAAATAGGCGTAATAAGGTAATCAGAAATGGGTAATAGTTATATAGGTTATTAATTCGCAAGGTTAGGCTTTACCTTTATTTATTATTATGGCGGAAAAGAACCACCTTAGTTCCTGGTATCGAGAATATTTATTATTACTCGATTAAAGGTTTGGTATAAGCTATAATGGCTGAATAATAAACGAATTAAGTTTAGAATAAATTTAGCACTTTAATAAACATACCCGAACGTATACGAAAGGATTAAAGCGTTTCCTTATCCTTAACGGTTACGAAAGTTACTATTTAATGGAATTCGAAAAATATTATGCGAATTACGGTATTATTACGTTTTGCATATCCGCCTATTCTTCTTATCGGCTTTAACCTTTCGACGTATCCTGCTTTTCTGTTTTAAAATGCGTTTATTCGCTATATATCGAGAATTTGATGCAACGGTACTATACCCATATCGCGAAAGAAGATTTCCTCGCCGGATTTTACGACGCGTTTAAAGTTGCCATAACGTCCGATAACATTAAATTTGGATTCGTAAAAGCTGGACTTATTTTATTTAATCTTAATAACGTTCTTTCCGAGCTCGAAATTTTTCCAGTTGTACCTACGCCGACCGTTTTCCCGTTTACTTCCGCCGGTTTTATTTTTTCCCCCCTTACGAAGACCCTTATAAATATCCGTAAAGTAACGAGGTAAGGACGTTACTTGCAAAAAAGGATCAGAAATTATTAGGATAGCTCGCCGACAAAAATGGTTAAATCGGTTAATCTTTTAAACAAAAGTTACCTGGTACTTTGGCATAAAGTTACTTTCCTCGAGCAAAAAACCGCCTAATTACGCGAAATTAACCACGTTTTTAGCAAACGCCGAAGGATTAAAAATAAACGTTTTTAAGAAGGAGGAATATTTATTATATAAAAAGGACAAGTTTTTTTGGCCGCGAAGGAAGGGGGTGGTAAAAAAATGCAGTTAACAGTAGCTGAAGGTAATCGTCGTAAAAGGGTTAAGACGAAGGAACGGAAATGTAACGTTTACAGCAAGCCCGGACATAATGCGCGTACTTGTGAAAAAGCTGTAAATACGTCTAGCGAAGAAGAATCCGATTAATTGTAATTAATTTAATATGTTATAGTTAATTAATTTGAGTTTGTTGTTGTAAGGTGCCAGAAAACGGCTCGCGAGGTGGTTTGGCTCGCGAGGCGGTGTGGGACGTTATAATTTTAATAAAACTCCTACTAACCTCTATTCTAATTAACAGAAAAAGCCTAAGATTATCACATTAAATATACTATATATTAACGCATTATTACTATATATAAGCTACTATTTTCAGAAGGATAACGTTTCCGAACGAGGTATATGGTTAGCTTTACCAAAAGGTTAGGGGTATGTTCGCAATTCTCTGTTAGCATTAATAGCTAGGAATTATACTCTCGAAAGATACCTTACTATGGTTCCATAAAGGTAATCAGTCTCCTAATATAGCTACTCTTATTATATTAAAAATATAAATATTTCTTATATTTAACCTTATAAATATCTTACGGTCTTAGAAATCAGACCAGCAGCTTTTTTTAATATAATATTTAAAGTTAACACCTATCTATTATTCTTAAGGGCTTTGTTTATATTACGCTGGAAAACCTTAATCAAAATACAATTTTATCAAAAAGAATAAGTGCTAAACTTTAGATAAGATATGGATATAGGTTTTTATGTGTCTTTATATTAACATAAACTTAGAGCCAGATATATACGAAATAGGTCGAAAGTTTTGACCTAATTAAAAAATGCTGCTTTAATAATAAAGAAACGGGAGATAAAGATAAAGATAGGCCGGAAGGTAAGTAAGGCGGGACTGTTGGAAAGCCCAAGCGTTCGATATCCGCTTAAGGTGAAATTTATATATAATCCTCTTAACATTGATAATTTAATTCGGATAAATATACTAAATACTATTAATATTAGTTTATTATATCAGCCTAAGTTTCAAAATTTGAACGCCGTAAAAGTATTAAGCTGTAATCTTATAAATATACGTAAGTTTATAACTTTAAAACCTTTTAAAATACGTTATTAAATTATCACAATAAGTATAAATAAAGAGTATTATAATAAATTCGGATTTTTTCTGATGTAAATTAATATAAATATTATAAAACTTTATATAAGCTTTAATATAATATATCGACAGGTTATCTGCACTTAACAAAGCTATAACCTATTTATAACTAGGAATAAAACGCGAAAATTTAAACTAGCTGCTGGAAGATAACTAATAAACTACGTACAATAAGCAAAAGCTTAATTATACTTTACTCTTACTGTTTTTTCCGTTTCGCTTGTACGAACTGGTAAATACTTCCATACGATACGATAAATATAAAAAAACATTTAAGGAGAATATAATAAAATTCTCTTTAATAACCTAAGTACGAATAAAATTATTAAATAAACGAAGGTACTTCTTTCGAAAATAATCCAACCGACTAATCGTAACTTACGCTCTGTAAGAGAAAAGTAAACGTTAAAAAGTAAAAATAAAAAAAATGCTATAAAAGATAATAAGAACATTTTAATTTAAGCCGATTTTTATTTCGACCAGAATATACAGTCCACCAACGGCGAAACCAGCCTGAGTTACGATTCCTACGTACATTATAAGCCTGCAATATGAAAAACAACTGGCTGTAACGAACCTGTCATACATCCACCCGGAAGTATGAGCAGTATCCGAAATGGGGTCTTGATTTGCAGGTAATAATAGGACGAGGAATAATTTATTAAGGGTGTATTCGTTAAAGAGATTTAAAAACTTTTCCCTTAATTAGAGAACGGTACAGTTGCTTTTAGTTGAAAGCTTAGATTGATAGTTAAGGAGCGAAACTAAGTAGGTGCTATTTACATAGGAGACCGATTTCATTATATATATCCTAATTCTTAAAGTGAGTGTATTGTAGATTTATCGGTTTTACCAGATTACATAAATTACTTTGATTTATATGATCTAATAAATTAGCTAGATTATTCCTGTTATTACGTAACCTTGTTACGTAAGGTCGGCCAGTTCGAGAGCTAAGCCTTCAGCTAAGGTTCCATTTAAAAATTCGTAACATTATTTTCCTTTTTGTAAAATCTTTGTCCTAAAGATAAAAAAGTAAGTAGCTTTTTTTTTAATCGAAATTATCTTTCGTTAAAAGTTAATTTATTATAACGGGTTATATAGAAAAATTAACGCGAAAACCTTATGTTAATTAACGTTGATTTAAAGATAGGCGGTTAATATATATTGTTAAATTTGGTTTCGAGGTTCTGCCTTATTTCTGTTATTTAATTTTTAGGGAAAAATAATATTTCATAACTGAGGATATTTTAAGTTGTTATAACTACTTTCGTCTTTAGCGTAATTACGACGGGTAGGCCGTCGCTATATCTTTTTTAAAAAAATATCGGTTCCGAACGCAACCGTTTTCAAAAGGAACGTCGCGTCGCTAAGAATAAGCTCGTAAAGCTTTAACGAAAATTCCAAGAAGAAATATTAAAAAGGATAAACAAATTGCAGCGCTTACGCCGTTAAAAGGATATTCTAAAAAAGAAAGCCGTTAAGATTTTCGCCGAAAAATTCAGGTTAAACGAATTTAAATAAAAAAAAGGAGAAGATAAAGAAAAAGCCTCGTCGGGTAGAGGCGAAATAAGCCGCGCTTGCTTCCGAAATGGACGCCCTAATAAAGGCGTTTATTTCTTTCGACTGGAACGCCATAAGGTTAGATTTGGGCGGGGGACCTTTGTTGCCTGCGACCTTGGCCGCGTTGGGTGTGACGGTAGCTATCAGGATCAAGACGTGAGGCTGGCAACCGTCACATGGGGCTGACAGCTGCCACATGAACTAGCCACCTGCCATACACGGAGTAAGGGTATTTGTAGATCTTTACGCACTTTGCGGTTTTGTCCTTTTTTTTTTTTTTATTCAGCTTAAAATTTTCGTTCATAGCGCCAATAAGCTAGCTATCATGTTATATTAGGTATTGGCCGTGACATTATTTTAAGCTTATTCCCTTTTTTGCTAGCTTAGCGATTAATAAATAAGGTACCATATTTTTTTACGTCGAAACGTAACGACGAAAAATAACGCGTATTAAACTTAAACCTAGATTAACTAGCATTAAATTAGATGTTTATTAAAAAAAATTACCCGTTAGTTAGTCGACGTTTAAAGCGATTTAAATTAATTAATGGTAAAATCGAGAATGCAGAAAACGAAATACCTTTTTAAGATTTAGATTAAAGTATAGAAAACGACGTATATCCTAAAAAAACGGCAGAAGACGACGTGCCAAAAAATAAGACCGAATCCTTAAAGATAAAGGATTTATAAAACTAAGATTAAAACTAAAACCAAGATTATAGCCATTTAAAATTTGATTACGACGGATAGCTGATCGACGAGATGGCTAACGATAACTAGGACGTTTAGGGAGAATTTCGAAAATTTTGCGATAAAATCGTTCGTTTGGAAGCCGGACGAAATCGGTATACCTTTATTCCTTCCGACGACGTTAATCACTTTCGTCGGGAAAATATAATTAATAACGCCTTTAATAATATTAATACGTTTCGCCTTACCGGTATGGTAGCATAGCCCGCTTTCCGTAAGTTCGTAAAAAATAATAGCGCGAATTTTAGTTACGATCGAAAAAAAAAAGCTTACGTTAATAACCCCGTTAAATTTAACGGTAATAAAATAAAGTTTGATGTTTAGGTTCGTAAGGTTGCAAATAAGTTCGAGATAAATAAATTGATTTTTCGGAACGAAAAAACCCGTATAATTTACTTAATAAGCTTTTTGGAAGGAAAGGCCGAATAGGTAATTAAAATTTGATATTAATTAATTATACGATTTTTTTTTTACGTAACCGAAATAATTTAGGTACTGGAATTATCGTACTATAATCCGAATTAAGCTTCCGTTATTAAAGAAATTTTCCGTACCTTTACCTTTAAGCCCGGCAAAAATTAAGATATTTACGATTTCATTTTTAAGTTTAATACTTTCGCTTAAAAGGCTAAGATCGCTAAGGATAAATAAAAGCAAGTTTTATAAGAACATATTTTCCTAAATCTTAACTTACGCCTTTTTAAGGATAGCTATAACTTTAACGTTACTTACGAGAAGTTTTATAACCGCGTTATTATAACCGCCTATAACAACTAGCTTGCTTATAAAAAACGCTAACAAAAGTATAAGCCTCGATTATACGATCCCGATAATAATAAACCGAAAGATAAGAACAAAAATAAAAAACCCCGCCCGGGTAATAATCCTAACAAACCGAAAACTTCGAGCAATACCGGCAAGCCCTTATCGGAAGTCGAAAAGAAAGCCTATTAAAAAGTTGGTACGTATTTTAATTATGGCAAAATGGGATATAAGGCTGGCAACTACCCTAACAAAAAAAAGGTCGTTGTGGTAAAAATAATAAAAAACTTATCCAGTTCCAATAAATCGGGAAAAGAATAAAACCGTTAAAAGATTTTTCGATGGTTTTCCTTATGTTAATAATAACGGAAGTAAATTACCTTAAAAAATGTAAAACTTTTATTAAGATTACGTAAATCCAAATAAATGGAATTAATTTACGTATTATCGCTTTTTATAATATCGAAATATAAGCTTAATTTTTTGTTAACCTTTTTATTATTAAATAAGCAAAAAAACGATTATAAATTCGTATTATTTAATTAAAAAAGTTAATTTAATTATAAGATTACCGGAAGCAACCTACCGGCTAAGTAAAAACTTAAATAATTATAATATTCGAAATTAACGGATGACGTTTTCCCGATTAAGTTTTCCAAATTATAAATATAAAATATAACATTTTTATCGGTTTTAATTAAATGGAAAAGTACGGCTTATTATTAAATTGTAAAAATAAAAATGTTATTTAACCTAACGACCTTCCAATTTTGGCCAAGTTCTTACCGGCGATTGAACTTCCAGCCCGATACTTACTGGACGGGTATGTTAACCCTAAGGTTTAAAAAAACGTTAATTGCCGCAATTATGCTATAAAAAAGGCCGAAAAAAAATACCAGATTTTTTAATATTTATAAAAAAAACCCGATAATAATTTTATCTTAACCCCCGTATTTATTACCCCGTCGGACATATTAAATAAAAAAGATACGCCGGATATATACGATATTAAACCGATTATTTTTATTATAAAAATTATTAAAAATAAAATAATTATCGCCTTATTAACAAATAAGTTAAAAACCGACCTCCGTATAAAACGATAAAGCAAATTTCCGTTACCTTAAAAAACTATTCCTTTTAAAAATAATAAATCGAATATCGTAATAATAATTGTTTTGCAAAAACGGAAAACGTACGACGGCCAAAAAATCCCCTTTTTCGAAAATAAAGATCTAAAGTACGTAAAACGAATTCGGGAACTTTTTTTAAAACCCCTTGCCTATTTAAAAAAGTTCTTTTCGAAAAAAGAAGCTAATATTCTTCCGGATTTCCGACCCGGCCATAACGTAGTTCTGGAACTCGACCGGCCGATACCCGCCTTTAAACCCCCAACTTACCGGACGCCCGTTTAATATTTCCCATTAAAAAAAAAAGTAATAAATAAATTATTAAAAATAAACTTTATTAAACCGTATATACGAAAAAACGCCGCCCTAATATTATTTACCTTAAAGCTATATTCGTTAAAACGCCGGTTTTATATCGATTATCGTTAAAAAAACCAATATTTAAAAAATTGCCTTATTTCGGCCCTTTTACTTAACGGTACCATATTTAACTATCGGAACGTTAAACGTTTTGCCAAAATTAACATTATCTAAACGTTCCATAAACTTCGTATCGCCGTTAAATCGGAATACCTAACGGTATTTAAAATCTATTAAGGAATATTTTAATAAAAAATATTCCCATTTAAATTTAAAATAAGCCTTATTTAATAATAATCGTTTATTAATATTTAATTATATAAATTATTTAATAATTACGTAAATGCTTACGTTAATAATGTATTAATTTATTCCGGCCTTAAAAAGAAATATTAAAAATATTATAAAAAAATTATTTATCGGTTACATAAAGCTAACCTTTAAAAAAATATCAAAAAATCCCGGTTTAACGTTAAAAAGGTTAATTACCTTGGTATTATTATGGAAGCAAACGTAAATATTTCTATCGACCTAGCCAAAATTAAAATAATTTAAGGGTAAAAATTCGAAAACCTTAATAATCGTACCGCGATCCGTTTATTTATAAAATTTTATAATTATATACAAATATTTTGCTATTACGAAAGTAATATAACCGAATTATTAAACCATTTATTAAAAAAAAACGTTCCTTTCGTAATAAAACCCGAATAAAAACAAGTTTTCGAAAAGATAAAATAGTTCGCTTACGAAACCTTAATTCTTGCTTTTTTTCGATTTAATTAATCGACCAAAATAAAAACGGACGTATTCCGTAACGTAATTAAGGGTATTATTTGGTAATAATAAAAAAATAACGAATAAAAGCCCGTAAAATATTTTTCGAAAATTATAACTTTAACAAAAAAAGCGTATCCCATTTAGGACCGAAAGTTACTTACTATAGTCCAAATTTTCGAACATTACTACCTTAAATTTTAGGGATAAAAATTTTTCGTTATAACCGATTATTAGGCCTTATTATATTTCGCGAATAAACGTATTTTTTTTACGCGCTAAATTCGATAAGCCGATTTCCTTTTTAATTTTAATATTACCTTTTAATATTAACCTGGTAAAGAAAATATCGCCGCGGATGCCTTATTACGAAAAACGGTCGATTTACCTACCGTTAAGGCCTAAAAAAGAAAGGAAAAAACCTAAGCCTTAATTCCGCCAAAACGATTAAACTTTTTTATCGCTATTACCGACGGAATACCAATTAAAGTACGAATCGAAAATATCCCATAAAATATTAATTTAATCGACCTTATCCGTCGCGAAAATAAAATATAAAACTTAAATAAAAAAGATAATAAATTGATAATATCCGAAAAAATAACTAACGGCCGTATTTTTTTCCGTACCGTACTTATCCGCAAAATTTACGTACTTAAAATATTCGCGTACCTTAATTAAAACAAAATAATTAAAATATTAATATAAAAATATACCTAATCCCGGCTTAAGCAAAATATCCGATAATATATCCGGAATTATTACGATTACCGTCGAAACAAAACGTTTCGAAATAAAACCCCGGGGTTCCTTTACCTTTTCCCTATTCCGAATAATATTTAGGATTACGTCGTCGTCGACGGAAAGGATATACCGAAAAACCGTTACGGTTATAACTATATATAAACGTTTATCGATAAGTTTAACAGAATTATAATAACCTTATTAGGTAAAAAAATTAATATTACCGAAACCTTAGCTAGCCGATATTATCGATATTTATATCGTTTTTTTAAAATACCCGTTATCTAAATTAACGATAATATAAAATAATTTATTTTTTAATTTTTATCGAAATTAAACGAATTTACCGGTATAAAATATCGTTACGGAAACGCTTTATATCCGCAAACTTAAAGGGTTATTAAATTTACGAATTAAAAATTAAATTAACGTTTACGTTTTTATATCGATAAATACCAAAACGATTAGAATATATATATACCGGCATTAAATTTCGCGTATAATTTATTATAGCATTCGTTAATTAATATAATTCCGTTAAAAGTTATATTAAGTAAAAATATCCGGAATTTACTTTCGCTAAATTTGGATATAACAAAAGTAAAAACCGAACTAGCTTAACGGACGTTAATAATCGTTAAACGGATTAAAAACGTCCAAACGTTCGTAAAAAAAGCCGTATTAAAAACGCAAAAGTATTAAAAAATGCAAGTTAATAAAAAACGCCGCCTAACCGATTTTAAGATTAGCGATAAAGTTTTTTTCCGTAAAAAAGGCTTTACGACGTAAATATCGGTTACCCGTTTAAATTCGCAATAAGTAAAACTTTTTAAAATTTTAAAAAAACGCGGATATAGTTTCGTTCTTAACCTATTGCCGAGTTATAAAATGATTAACTTGTTTTACGCCGACCGATTACGCAAAGCCGACGATAACCCGTTACCTTAATAAACTTAAATATTACCGTTACTTAAAAAAATTAACGGTAAACTAAAGTTTAAGGTAAAACAGATCGAATAAGCGAAATTTAACGGACGCCACAAAAAGTTACAATATTAGGTTAAGTGGAAAGGTTATAATTCCGACGAAATATGGTACTCGGCAGCTAACTTTAAAAACGCCCCGATCGTGGTAAAACGGTTCCATACGAAACATCCCGAAGTACCCGGACCACCGGTCCGTTTATAGGAATAAATACGCGCGGCGGCCACCGACGAGATTGACGAAAACCATCCCGACGATAATAAGGCCGAAAAGGCAGGAACCGAACCGACAAGGAAAAAACGATACCTATAACTAACAGAAATTTGTACATTCTTTTTAATCGTATACAAGTTTTTAAAAGGGGATAATGTAACGGTAGCTATTAGGATTAAGACGTAAGGCTGGCAACCGTTATATGGGGCTGACAGCTGCCACATGAACTAGCCACCTGCCATATACGGAGTAAGGGTATTTGTAGATCTTTACGTATTTTGCGGTTCTGTCCTTCTTTCTTTCTTTTCTTCAGCTTAGAATCTTCGTCCATAGCGCCAATAAGCTAGCTATCATGCTATATCAGGTACTGGCCGTGACATTGGGGACGGTCAGTTAGGACTTTGCCGGTAAAACGTTTTAACCAGGTTTATCGCATTCGTTAAGTGGTTAAATGGCTTTTAAGTGTTCTTTTCGTATAAGTATCTCTTTTATTTAATTAAATACTAGATCTTGTTTTCGATTATTTTGGAATTTAGTATTTTTTCGATTTCGTACTTATTATCGTCTTTTTCGATCTCCAGGTTTGTTTTTAACGGGACGTTTTTAGGTGCTAATTTAAGTAAGGAAATGTGGAAAATAAAGTATATTTTTATTGTTTTAGGTAATAACAGTCGGTAGTTAATTTTAGAAATTATTTTGTTAATTTTAAACGGGTTAAGTCTTTTAAAATTAAACTTATCGTTAGGCCTTTTGGTCTTAATTTGTAAAATGTTCGACGTTACGTTTTATTTTTGGCGTAACAGATAAACCTTATCCTCTTTCGTTAGAATTGGTCCCTTAATTCTTTTTTTGTTATAATATTAGGCCATTTTTTACTGAAAAAAACGTAATTCGGCTTATAAACGGGATTATACCGTTTTAATTTTTGTTATTATTATCTTTGTTCGAGGGGTTATGGTGGTAATTATAAAAGTTTTATGTTCCGGTTGCTTTAATCGTTAGGTTATTACCTTATATCCGTATATAGTTATATAAGAGAAAACGCTTATATTTTTGTTTGTAAACGTATTATAAGCTACTTATATTAATAGTAATAATTTTACTTAATTATTTTATTAATAATTAATATAGCTTCGGAAATATTATTTTAAGGTCTAATTTAGTCGTTCCGTTTAATTATCTGTTTATAAGTAATAAGTTGTTAAAAACTTAAGCTTAATACTTATTTATTTAAAAAAAAAGCTGGCACCAAACTTGGACGTAAAAAGCTTATTTCGGTTAAAAATAATCTTTTTTAATATTCCGTATTTATCGAGGTAATATCTGATAAATGCATAAGTTAATTATTTTGCCGTCGCGGTTTTTTTAAAAGGTAAAAAATGCTCATATTTAGTAAGTTTATTAACGATTACCCAAATTCCGTTATATTTAACTTTAATAGTTAAGTCTTTAAATGGAAAAAAACTAATAATAAAATTTTACATTATAATATTTTATGCCTTATTAAAAATGTTAATAGGTTATAATAATTCATAAGGTTTATAGCGTATTGCTTTAATCTTATTGCAAATATTGCAATTTTTAACGATCTTTTTAATTATTTAGCGCAGTTTTGGGAAGTCGTATTTTTCCTAAAATCATCGAGTAGTTTTAAAAATTTCTTAATATTCATATAATAGGTTTTTGTAAAATTCCTTTATAAATTATTTTTATTAGTCTCTAAGAATATAAACCTTGCTATGGTATAATAGTTGGTCTTTAAGCTGTCCCTTTAATTGCTAAACCTCTTTCTTTTCCTTTATATTATAAAAATTTCGAAACCTCGTTAAAAATTCGAGAGTTAGTTTTTTTAAAATTTCGTATAACTATATAACGTACGACACAAGCTCACCGCTCACACAAGCTCACCGCTCATCACGTGTTTATCGCTTGAAGGCCTAACTCCGATAATTTATAACTTCACTAAATCTTAATAGAATTTGATGCAACTTTGTATATGTCTTTCTAACTATATAATCTAGCTAAAGACTAAATCGTAGAAATTTCGAAGGAGTTATAGCTAAGATATGAACTTTTGGCTCTTAAATTTAATCACTTTTAAATTATCTCGGTTTAAATTAACCCGGAATCTCTGTAATTTAGATTTTAGCTAGATTATATCCCTAAAAAGACATATACAAAGTTGTATCAGATTCTATTAAGATTTAGTGAAGTTATAAATTATCGGAGTTAGGCCTTCAAGCCGTAGACACGTGACGAGCGGTGAGCTTGTGTGAGCGGTAAGCTTGTGTCGTACGTTAATGTTATCCTTATTATATTATAGCATTTATATATTTCGTTTAAGAACCTTAGGATTATAATCGTCTTTACGATTAAAAATAACCGCCTGGATATTTTCTTTTCCTTTAATATAATATATTTTAAAGTTAAATTTTAATAAGAAAAGTATCTATATTTTATATCGCTTATTTAATTCTTATACCTTTATAAACCGGATAAGGTTCTTATAATCGGAATAAATATTAAAAAGCTTTTTAGTTTTATTAAAAAAAATTCTTACTTTTTAAAAACATTAATAATTGCTAGCAGTTTTTTGTCGTAAATTAGGTATTTAAGTTTTATATTTCGGAATACCTTTAAATAATAGGTTACTGAGTATTATTTATTGTTATCCTTTAGTTATTTTAGGACGGTAGCTAATACATAATCCGAAACATCCGTTTTTAGATGCTTTTTTTTATTTACGTTAAGTAATCTTATTGTAGGTCCATTAATAATTACGTTTTTTAAAATTTAAAACGTTTTTTTTTCTTTTTTCTTGCATTTTTTAAAAGCTTAAATTTCTTATTAACATATTTTTTAATAGTTAATTTCGTTAATAATTTAATTATATTTCCGTATTCCTTAATTAGATTTCGTACGTAACCCGTAAATGCTAAGATTTGCCAGATATCGGTAACGGTCGCCTTATTAAAAATGGGCCAGTTCTTAATTATTTTTATCTTAAAGCGTTAAATTTAACTTTGGTCGAAAGTAAGTAAATATTTAAGAAAGTTTAACTTCTGTATATGCTATACGCTTTTAGCTAGGTTAACTTGAATATTTACATTATCTAGAATTTAAAGTACTTGAGTTATATATTATTTATGCTTTTTTAAAGTTTCGGAATAAATAAGAATATCGTTAAGGTAGATAAATATAAATTTGTTTAAATACTTTCGTAAGGTGGTTATAACCAGGCGTTAAAAATTGGCGGAAGCATTAATAAATCTTATAAGCATTATTCGGTACTCGTAAAATCCGTATATCGTTTTAAATGCCGTTTTCCATTCTTTTTTTTAGGCCATTTTGATGCGGTAATAACCGTTTCGAAAATTAAGTACAGTAAATTACTTAACTTTATTAACGTTTTTTTTTTTTTGTATATTTATAAAAGTTAAAGAGTATTTATTTTTAATCGTAATATCGTTTAGCTATTTATAACTAATTATTTTTTTAAAAACCAAATCTTTATTTTCGTTAATCTTTTACTTTCCGTTTTTAATTTTTGGTACCATAAGGACAGGATATCCAGTAGGAGAATTAAAAGGTCGAATATATCCTTTTTTTTAAATCCAGTTAAATAATTTTCCATAAGGCTTTTAACTTTTTAGGGTTTGTATGGTAAATTTTATAAAGTTTAAGATGGTATCCCTTCTTAATAGGTATTCGGTAATCTTATTAACCATATGGTAATAATTCGTAGTTTTTTTTATTTTTAAATAATTTCTTAAATCCTCGATATTTAAGTAGTACCGTTCCGGCTTAGTCTGGTACTTATACCTTTTTAATAACATAATAGATTTTCTACTCGTCCTTTTCGGGTGGTTTCTTATTATCTTCCCAGGAAAATGTTTGATGTTTTTGATTAATATATAGATTATTAATTTTAAGCTACGGCATTCCCAAAATAATGTTATGTCCGGAAATGTCGGTAATATCTAACGAAATTCGTTTTTGGTATCCTTAAATTTAAACGGGGAGCTTTTCCGTTTTTCGTAAAACTCGTCCGTTTTTATACTTGGATAGGCTTCCGTTTATTATGCGTAACTTGTAAGATTTTAACTTATATTTTTAAAGAACTTAACATTTTTCTGCCGTTACAGGAGAAATAAAGTCGCTTTCGGTTTTTAAGTCGATTATAACTTTAAATATGCTATTTTTATATTAAAATAGAATTTCGATTTAATTACGTAATTCTTTTGTTGCTTTATATAAGGTTTTATAAATTAAGGCTTTTCGATACCTTATTTTTAAAGGCCTTTAGCGTTTTTTAACTTATGATAGTATTTAACTTAAGAAAGTTTTCATTTATATACTTTTCGAATAACGTATTTAATATATTAATCGTTTTTATATTTAAACCATGTTTTCTTACCATATTTATATTCGGCGGTAACTATTCTTCTCGGGTTCGATCTTTAATTTTATATTTTTCGAATTATATAGTCAGAAATATAAACTTCCGAAGGAGGTATTCCCATATCTAGGAGTTCGTATTAAATGCAAAGCATCAGGGAATAATATAAATATCTTTATAATATGATTTTCTGGCTTTATTTTAATTCTGGATGTAAATAACAAAACCTAGGGTATTTTGGCTATCGGGAAGTTTCTGTACATCTGCATTCGTTATCTGGTTTAGTAGGTATTTTCTTGTTTTATTCAGGTTAAAAGTCGTTATCTTTTTTAGCTCGGAAATAAACGAAACAATCGTTAAAGTAATAAGCGGTAAACTGTAATAACTTATGTTAATTTATTCGAAATTTGGCGTATACCGTATATTTAGGAAGTTCGCAAAGTTTCGAAGATAATTATCCGTAGTTGCTGGCGTCGGGCCGAAATTAACCATTCTCGTTATGCATCTTATATTAAAATATGTTAAGATGGCAGAAATATCCTAACTTTATAGCTATTTTGGAGGCCATTTATCCGGGATGATATTTACAGGCCTTAACTTTAAAATCCTGGCAGATAAGGCAATCCTTATACTTTAAGATATCATTCTAGATCTAAATAATATTAGTTTTTTATTTAGCCGCTTTGGCTTTTTTGGGGGGTTAAGAAATCCCTTTTTTTTTGAGTTTTTTTTAGCGAAAAAACGATATTCGTTTTTAAAATGTCCCTTTTTGCCATAGTTAAAATACTTTATGTCGGATTTATTTTTCTTAAGCTTTTTCGAAATGGTACTTGTTTTTTTTAAGGCTTGCCCTTATCCTTTTTAATTCGGTTATTAAAACTTTTGTCGTTATTTCGTTTATTAGTTTCTTTTTTTTCGAGGTACCGATTAAAGGTACGTCGGTTAACGATAATTATTTTGTCGGTATATTTCTTAAAGGATCTTATTTTAAGTATTACGTATATTTTATCTTTAACTTAAGGTTTTAAGCCGTCGTAAAAAGGATAAAATAACGCGTTTTCGGGTAAATTAAAAATTACGGCCAAAGGGTTAAACTTTGTTATATATTTTATAATTAACTTAGTTTAGTAACGAAGATATAATTACTTTATTGCGTATTATTCTTTATTTAGGTTTCTAAATATAGTTCGTATTCGGTTTTCGAAATATCGGAAGTTGCTGAAGATATAATTGGTAATATTTAAGGATTTCTTAAGGTAATTTTCCAGGTAATCTTTTATAATAGGCTCCAATTATAAGAGGATTCGTCTAGTAAGCAATTGGAAAATAGCCATTATTTTTTAATAATATTTCGTTAAGAAACTTTAGTAGAATTTAAGGTAAGTTATAACTTAAACGAAAAAACTTTTTATATTTATAGTTTTATCGTAGGGCTTTAGAGTAATTAATTTATAGCCCTTAATTTCTGGCATCCCGTGGTAGTTAGGAGGTGGGATAGTGGCTTTGCGGTACCGATTAGGGCCGAATAATAAGGGTGCTAGGGTTTTTTCCTCCATTTTTCAGGTAGGTTAAATTATCCTTTTGGGGGGGGGCTAGGGTTTTTTTTCTTTGTTTTTTTTTCCAGGGCTTGGATTTTGCGTAACAGGATCTCTATTTTTTTCTTAGGGGAGAGCTTTTTCTTTTTTCCTTTTGGGCCTTAAGGTTTTGGGCTGCTGGTTTTTTTTCCTTTTCCGAATTTCCCTGGATTTTAATAATGTTTTTTGGAGCCGGAGTTAGATGCTGGGTTTAGAAAGAAAAAGGCTTTCCTTTGTTACGAGTTATAAAAGGCATAATATTATTAATTAGTTAAAGAATTTTTTCGATAAGAAATAGATTGTGTAATCTGATTATTAATCCTTTATTGGTTTGTAACGGGGATCGGGTGTATTGTTTATTTTCTGAACGTCGTTTTATAATATCATTTTTATTAAGTTCAGGAGAGCTTATGCCTAGTTAGACTTGGAATTATCCGTCGGCTATTAATTAAGGAGTTATCAAAATGTAACGAACTTGTTATATATTTATCCGGAAGTATAAGCAGTATCCGAAATGGGGTTTTAATTTGCAGGTAATAATAGGACGAAAAATAATTTATTAAGGGTATGTTTATTAAAAAGATTTAAAAAAGTTTTCCCTGAATTAAAGAACGGTATAGTTACCTTTAGTTGAAAGCTTAGATTAATAGCTAAGGAACGAAACTAAGTAGGTGCTATTTATATAGGAGACCGATTTTATTATATATATCCCAATTCTCAAAGTAAGTATGTCGTAGATCTATCGGTTCTACCAGATCACATAGATTACTCTGATTTATGTGATTTAGTAGATCAGCTAGATCACTCCTGTTGTTACGTGACCTTGTCACGCGAGGTCGGCCAGTTCGAGAGCCAAGCCTCGAGCTAGGGTTCCACTTAGAGATTCGTAACACTGGCATCAAGCAAAAAGTAAATGCTAGCGACATACTTAATAATAAATTAACGGAATACAAATATTCTGTTAAAATAACCATACGAATATTAATTAAAACCGCATAAATCTAGCAGGCGACTTCTAACAATAAGGAATATTTATCGTTTCCCGTTCCAACGAAAAAATATACAAAAAGCAAGCCGATATTAGGAAAAAAACCCGATTAACTAATTAAATATCGTATGTTGTTTTCGCATAAAATAAATTTAGATAAGGTGCAAGATAATAATTATAAAAAAGATTTTACCTTAACCCTTTCTTACTTATTTAATTTATCTAACGATTACAGCTTACAATTAATCATTTCGATACCTTTAATGGGAAAAAGATTCTTATTATTAACGTAACCGCTAAAGGCGAAAAATAACTTTATTCATATCCCGCTGCGACTAGAAAAGCCGCTTTTCAGCAAGAGCCTCCTTATATTTTAACCGTTCCTTTTCCCGCAAGATATTACGTAAAAAATTAATCAAAATACTCGAACTATTACAATTCCGTTTATAGCGAACGTAATTTTAATAACGCACTACGTTCTCCGTCATAATACATTTTTCCTTCCGTACGAAACATACAAAATAAAGCATAATTTCGAAACCTGAATTTTCGATACCGGAGGATAATTTTTTACGTTCCTTTTTTTAATTAAAACGGTATCGTAACTTAGTAACCCTTTTAATAATTCCCTTAAATATGATAAATACGGTAAATAAGAAAAAAAGATTTACTAAATTTATGTGACGGCTAAGGGGTTTAACTAACTATTAAACCTAGTCGTACGGTTTATGTTGGCAGTAGTATCGTAAGAAACTAAGCAATAATACTTTCAATAATTACGTCTGGTAATAGCAGATTATCAAAGGTAATCTGGGTAACCAAGTTATATTATAAACTGAAGCTATTTAGAGTATGGCATTAATAAGCGTATATATACTTCTTGTGGTCGAATATGGTCGAACCGATCCCGTTCGACCATTTTAAGTTACGTAATCAGAAAGAAAAGGTTGACCCACTTTTAGTCCGACCGTTCCTATGCGTGCCAAATGTGTGTTAGGTTATAATACGATTCTCCTTTTTTAGGATCTTTGTCCTAAAGATTAAGTTGTTTGCGTTTTATTAGGTAAGTAAAACTTTTCTTTCCTTTTTATCATTTTTCTTTATTGCTGACATCATATCTGGTCGTATTTCCAAAAGTAAAAGAAAACAAAATCCTGATCCGGATCGTTATAAAAACCTTTTTCGTTTTATCCACAAGTTTGGCGTAAGTATCCCACGTTGCTTTACTTGTTTTCGTGCTAATCGTCCTAAATGCATCGTCGTAAAAAGTAAGGCTTGTTACAGTTTTTGTGTGGAAAAGAAATATACGTATTGCGATTTCGGGGGAGTAAATTCCCAGGCCATGTTTCGTATTTTTCGTGAAAAGGATAGGATTAAGCGAGAAAAGGAAAAAGTCGAAGCGTCGTTTTTTAAGGCGCTTGCTCGTTTATAACGTTTCCGTAAGCAAAAAAAACTTTTGCGAAAGAAAGTTGCTAAAATGGTTCGTCGTGGTATTAAGGATTTAAATAAGTTGGAACGATAGGAACAGGTTAAGGTAAAAGCTAATGCGTAAATCGTTTAGGTTGCGGGGGTACCTAATTGATCTGGTCCGGGGGCCATTAATTGGTCGTTTCCGGCAAACCCGGATTGGAAAGTTACCTTAGGTGTTTTCGGTGTTAGTAGAAGCTTTTTAATAGGCGCTAGGCGTTTATAAGATTCTTGGCGGGTTTCCAGGTGTTTTCGGAGTTTAGGTAATTTTTTTATTTGATTAGGTATTCGGTAAATCCGTTTTTCTTGCGTATGTTTAAAATTCTTTCTGCTTCGTATGTTAGCGTGTTTTTTTTTTTGCCTTTTTTTTATATTTTGTGTTAATTTTAATGGTATCTGCTACTGACTTTAATAAGGAAACGTGAAAAACTGGGTGGAGTTTAACTTTAGGCGGTAGTTTTAATTGGTAGTTGTTTTTTAAGATTTCTTTGATGATCTTGTATGGTTCGATATATTTGAAGTTAAGTTTTTTATTTAGTTATTTGGTTTGGATGTTTTTGGTAGCTAGGTAAACTATTTTTCCCTTCCGGAAGGTTGGTCCTTTTAACCTTTTTTAGTCGTAGTACTTCTTTATTTAGTTACGTACGAATTCGAATTTTGTTTTTATTTTTGTATATAGTTACTTAAGTTGTTTTAATATTAGGATTGCTTTAACGTTAATAGGCCTTTCGCGTATATCTTTGTAAACTTCCGGTATGAAATTAAAATTGGCGTTTATTGGAATTGTTTTGGTATTTTTATGGTAACTAGTATTATAGGCTAGTTACGCGATAGGTAGCTTTTAGACTTAATCGTTTTATTTATAATTAATGTAATACCGTAAGTAAGTTTTTAATGTTTAGTTAGTTTTTTTTATTTATCTGTTTGTTTAGGATCTGAATGCGCTGGATAGTTTATGGTTTAGGCCTAGTTACGTTATAAATCCTTGCCAAAATTTCGAAATAAATGTTATTTTTTTATTTTTAATGATTTTTGTTAATAATCTGTATATTTTTAAGATATGTTTTAAAAAGATGTAGGCTATTTATTTTACGTTTGTATTTTTATTATATGGTAGAAAATAAGAAAATTTGGTGAATCGGTTAACGATTACGAAAATGTTGTTGTAATGTGTACCCGTGGCTGGGTTTTTAAAAGTGGGAGTTTGGTAATGAAATTAAAAGTGATTAAATCTTATAATTGCTTTACGATTGGTAATAGCTGTAGTTTTCCGTATGGCTTGTGTCGTCGTGCCTTTACCTTATTGTAAATATGGCATTGTTATTATACTTTTTTATTATTAATTTTATTTTAGGGAAGTAATAGATACGTTATAATCGTTTTAAGGTTTTGTAAATCCTTGGGTGTTTATGTAACTTGTATTCGTATATATTTCGTATTAGTATTTCCTGGTATTTTTTTGGGATTTGTGTTTTTCTTATTTTTAATCCTTAGGTAAATTGTCGTTATATTCCTAGATTTTCTGGTATAAATTAAGGGGTATTGCTTTAATTGTTGTTATTTATCGTAATTGTAAGTATTCTTTTGTGGTAGTATCGAAGATCTGGTGGTTAACTTTAATTACCTTTTTTTCGAAGTTTGGTTTTCGATTAAATGCGTTTGTTTTACCATTTTTTAATCCTTTCTGGTGGATAATAACGAAGTTGTATTCTGTTAATTCTTCGGCGTAACGTAATTATCGTCCCGTAAGTTCTTTGATGGTAGTAAAATAGGTGAGGTTTTTGTAATTGGTATATACCTTAACCTGGTGTAGGTTTTCCTTAAGGTAATATTTAAATTCCCGGAAGGCCTTAATAATGGCCATAAATTCTTTGTTAAGGATGGCGTAATTTAATTTTGTTCTTTTAACTTATAAAAGTAAAAGGCGATAAGGTATAGATGGCCTTAATTATCGCGGTATTTTGTTATTACGTTTAAAACGTAATTTAAAGTGTCGGTTTTAAATTTAACTGGGCGGTTTAGGTTATATATGATTAATATTAGCTCGCTGGTAATCGCATTTTTGATCTTTTGGAAGGCGGTTTCCGTTTTCGTCGTTTAAAGAAATTTATTTTCTTTTTTCGTTAGGTTGGATAATGGCGTAATTATTTTGCTAAAGTTTCGAATGAACTTTCTGTAGTAATTAACGAATCCGAAAAAGGCTTGTATTTTCTTGACTGTAGTGGGCGTTTCTTACTTTTATACTGTAATAATTTTCTTGGAATTTATCTTAATGCATCTTAGGGTAATAATATGTTTTAGAAATTTCATTTTTTGCGTATAAAATTGGCTTTTCTTATTGTTAACTAGGAGGTTGGCGTTTTGTAGGGCTTGGAGAACTATATGAATGTGTCCTATATGTTCTTCTTTATTTTTCGAATAAATGAGAATATCGTCGAAGTAACAAATAACGAAGATATTTAAGTATTCCCTAAGTATGTAATTAACCATCCGTTAAAAGGTTGCTGGTATGTTCGTAAATCCGAAGGGTATAACGAAGTATTTAAAAAGTTCGTATTTCGTTTTAAAGGTTATTTTTTATTTATGTTCTGGCTTAATGCGAATTTAATTATATTCTTTTTTAAGATTTAGGTTTGTAAATTAATTAACTCCGTAGAAACGATTTTTTATTTCGTTAATTAAGGGTAACGGTATTTTATTTTTGATTATAATATCGTTTAACTGCCTGTAGTCGATAATTAAGCGTAATTTTCCGTTTTTTCTGGGTACGAAAAATATAAGATATCCGGCTGATAAATTGGAACGTCGTATATAACCTTTCCGAAACTTATTTTTAAGCTATTCGCGTAATGCCTGTAATTTTGTTTCGTTAAGGTTATAAATTAAATAGAATCTGGTCGATATCCCGTTTTTAAGGATTATTTCGTAATTTTATTCGTTATATTCTGGTAGTTTTGTCTTAAGTTCCTTACGGAATAATCGTTCGTATTTATGGTATTATGAAGGTACGTTAGTTATGGTCTTTAACTTTAAGGGCTGGTGTTATAAATAATTATTTATTTTTCGTAACTCTGTTCTAATGGTAGTAATAATGCGTCGTAATTTTCTATAATACCTTTACTTTTTTTTATATCTTATTTTTATGGGTGGTAAGGTTTCTGTTATATCCTTATACTTATATTTGTCGTTATCTTTGATCGAATATTAAGATCTTTTCGTTTTTTGCTTTTTTTTTATCGAATGGATATAAAGCAAACTTTACCTAGCTAGTTATTTAATCGATTAAGGGGTTATACTGGTATAGCTATGGTTTTCCGAGGATTATGTCGTAATTTTTTATTGGAACGATATCGAAGTTTGCTGTTTGGTTTCGTCCGTTAATAAAGATTTCGAAGTAATTAATTTTGCGGTTAATCTTTCCGTTATCGTAGGCGAATGCCTAACCTTTTGCGTTTTCGGCAATGTAGGGTTCCATTTTTTCTTTTTATGGTAATCGAAATCGGTTAACCATATCCGGCGTAATATAGTTATTTTCTGTTATTTTGCAGTTTATAAATGCGGTGAATTAGTATGTCCTAATCCTTACTTGCAGGGTGATAAGGTCGTTTTTAGCTTTTATCGTCATGTTTCGAGCCCTTTTAAGAAGCTTTTGTTAGCTTTTCCGGGTTTTATTATTTTACGGCTTTCTTATAAGTAGCGTTTATTTTTTAACTTATCCTTTAACGCCTTAATGCGTTCTTAATTTTATGCATTAAGGGTTTTTAGTTACTTTAGCTATTCTTTTTATTTACGTAAAATAACTTCGAGTAACAAAATTTATATTTGGAAGTTTTTTTTGGTAATGTACTTTAGTTCGGGGGTTTTTTGTTTTTTTTTGTCGTGTTTGGAACTAGGCGTCGTACTGCTTTATTTCTTCGTTTTTTTTCTTTATTTCGTATTTAATTTTTTGCCGTTTTTTTAGGTTATTTGTAAAGGTTAAGCGGAAATTTAAATTGTTAATTATTTCCAGTAATGCCTTTATAATTATTTAGTGGATTTTTTTTTTTTTTTTTTTTTTTTTTTTTTTTTTTTTTATTTTTTTTTTTTTTTTTTTTTTTTTTTTTTTTTTTTTTTTTTTTTTTTTTTTTTTTTGTCTTATGATCGCATTATCCGTAATAGCATATAGGGTTTTTGTTAAGGCAGCTTTTCCTTTTAGGCTAATTCGTTGCTGCCGTGATAATATTAATAATGTCTTCCGAATCCAAGATTTTTAGGTGTCTGTATTATCGTTGGTTTTTCGGGTCTTTTCCGGTTTGATTATGGAAGTCGAATCCCTGGTTGTATATTTACGTAAGGCGTATCTTAATGTACCGTTTTCCTTTTATATATCTTAGGTAATAGGTACGCTTGTACTGAATAGCATGAAGTTTCCCGTATCGGTTTGGTTATCCTGGTAACAGATTTTCATCTTATTTTTGGTATTTCTTAATCTATACGTTAAGTTCTAATTGCTTATACCGTTGTCGCCGTTTCTTTTAGGAACGGAAAAGTAGTTTGTCCTTTAAAAGCTTTTTTTATCCGTCGTGTTTTTTTAGCTATTGGGCTATTATAGGTCCTGTAGTAAGGGTTCGCTATTCCTGGGTGGCTGCTTGGGAGAGTTTTTTAGCTTTTTGTAATCCTTATTATATTTTCTTGGGGGGTTTGTGGTTATCCTTAATTTTGATTATATTAATTAATTTATTATCGTTTCCTTAGTTATTTCGAAAGGGTCCCTGGGGAACCGGTATCCAGGTATTTTGTCGTAGCTTTTTGGGCGCTTTATATTAATAGGCCTTATGTTTTATTTTGTTATAATTAAAGCACTTAATGGTACGAGGGTCGCGTTACTGTACCGCGCCTAGTTTTATGGGTCCTGGTGCCGTTTTATGGGATATGTTAGTTCTTTGTAAGGTGCTGGTATTAAGGGGGTACCTTGGTTTGTTATTTTGCCAGTCCTTGAAGTATCAAGTTCTTTAGGCATACTGTTGGTCGTCGATCTTAACTGTTATGGCGATATAATTTACCAACTTTTTAGGGCGTTTATTTTTAAACAATTTTCTTTGCACCTTTTTTATTAGGCCGTTAAAAAATATAGTTATTAATATTTTTTGCTTTTAATTAATTTTCGAAGTTAATTAAATAAAGAAATTGCCGTATCCGGAGGCTAATCCTTTTTACTTTAGGTTTTTAATTCTTTTTTCGTCTTTGGTTTTTTTATTTACTATTCCAAATACCTTCCTTAACTTTTCCTTAAATTTTTCGTAATTGTTATAAATATTTATGGTTTCCGCGGATTTTTATTAAGGGGGTTTAGTAACCTATTTACGAAAGGTAGGTTTAAACTAAATAGCCGCATTTCCGGTTAGCTGTTTTACGGCGAACTAAATTCGAAAGGTAGGTATTGTAAGTTTAATAGGGAAGTATTTAAAGTAAATATGGTATTCCGTAAGGAACTATTATAACCTGATGGTAGTTCCGTTAAAAGGGGTAAGTTTGGTAGGCTTTAAAACTTTTTTGAACTCCTTGTCGTAAGTTATCTAGGCATGTTATGCTGGCTGGGCTGGCTGATCCGGTTAATCGGGTTACTTTATGTTGGCTTATTTTTCTAATTCGATTTTTTAGGTTTCCAATTAGTTGCGGGCTTTTTTAAACGTATTAATAAGCTCGATCTTATCGTTAATAAGCTACGTAACCGCGTTAGTTATTTAGTCGAATCGGCGTAAGGCTTCTTTTTAAAAAAGATTAAATTAAGTCTTTTTATTATTAGAATTTATAAGGTTATTTTCGGGGATCTTAAAGGTTTTTTTAGGGACGGGTTGCTTACTGGAAAATATCGTATTAAGGGTATTGCTCGGAGTTTAACAACATTATCAAATAAGAGCTTGTAACGTATAACGGTTAAAGGGTTTAACCAACTATTAAACCTAGTCGTACGGTTTATATTGGCAGTAATATCATAAGAAACTAAATAATAATACTTTTAATAATTACGTTTGGTAATAGCAGATTATTAAAGGTAATTTAGATAACCAAGTTGTATTACAAACTGAAGCTATTTAAATTATAGCATTAATAAGCGTATATATGCTTCTTGTAGTCGAATATGGTCGAACCGATCCCGTTCGACCATCCTTTTATGGTCGAGTATGGTCGAACCGATCCCGTTCGACCATCCTAAGTTCCGTAATCAGAAAGAAAAGGTTAACCCACTTTTGGTCCGACCGTTCCTATGCGTGCCAAGTGTGTTAGGTCATAACAATTTAGAGATCTTTAAGGATAAAGATTCTAAAAAGGAAAAATCGTATTATAAATTAACATCTTACCAGCTTGGGCATATAGTCGGGATAAAACTTGGACAACCACCGATCGGGATTACGTAACATAAATCCGAATGGATAAACGAATTTAAAGAGATCTATATATTTAAGCAGTATGGATCCGAAGGGATTTACGGATTTAAAGGAATCTAATTTATTTACATAATACGGATCTAAACGGATCCAAGTTAGGATATATACATTCGTTATCCTCCATAGTTTAGATAAATCACCAGCTTGTAATATAACTTAGTTACCTAGATTACCTTTAATAATCTGTTATTACTAAACGTAATTATTAAATACTTTATTATTTAGTTTCCCACGACATTACTGCTAAAATAAACCGTACGACTAGGTTTAATAATTGGTTAAACCCCTTAGCCGTTACATTAATAAGGTAGGGTTATTATCGAAAAAATCTAGATAACGTCCCAGATAAGCTCGCGGCTCAGACAAGCTCGCGGCTCGTTTTTGGGCACCTCGCGACAACAAAGGCAAATAAATCAACCACAATATATTAAATTAATTCAAATTAATCGGATTCTTTATCGCTAAACGTATCTATAGCTTCCTTATAAGTACGCGCATTATATCCGGGCTTGCCGCAAATGCCACATTTCCGTTCCTTCGTCTTAACCTTTTTACGACAATTACCTTCAGCCGTTATTAGCTGCATTTTTTTACCATCCCCTTCCTTTTCGGTTAAAAGAGCTTATCCTTCTTATATAATAAGTATTCCTCCTTTTTAAAAACGTTTATTTTTAATTTTCCGACGTTTGCTTAAAATATGGTTCGTTTCGCGTAATTAAATATTTTCTTCCCGAAAAAAAGTAACTTCGTACAAAAATAACAAGTTACTTTTTGTTAATAAATTAACCGATTTAATTATTCTTATTAGCGAACTACCCTAGTAATTTTTAATCTTTTTTTATAAGTAACGTCCTTACCTTATTGCTTTCCGGATATTTTTAAAGGTTTTTATAAAAAGGGAAAGAATAAAACCGGCGGAGGTAAGCGGTAAAACGGTTGGTATAGGCATAATTGGAAGAATTTCCAAGTCGGATAAAACGTTATTAAAATCGAATGGAATAAGTCCAGCTTTTTGAAAGCCGGATTTGATGTTATCGGACGTTATGGCAACTTTAAACGTATTATAAAAGCCGAAAAGGAAATTTTTTTTCGCGATGTAAGTATGGTAACGTCGTATTAAATTTTCGATATATAGCGAATAAACGTACTTTAAAACAGAAAAGCAGGATACGTTAAAAGGTTAAAGCCGATAAAAAGAATACGCAGGTATACAAAAAGTAATAATGCCATTATTCGCGTAATATTTTTCGAATTTAATCGAATGGTAACTTTCGTAACCGTTAAAGATAAAAAAACGTTTAGTTCCTTTCGTACGCGTTCGTATGTACTTATTAAAATGCTGAATTTATTTTAAACTTAATTCGTTTATTATCTAGCTATTATGGCTTATACCGAGCTTTTAATCGGGTAATAATTAGTATTTTCGATACCAGGAATTAAGGTGGTTTTTCCCTGCCAAAATAATAAATGAAAGTATAACCTAACCTTACGAATTAATAACTTATATAACTGTTACTTATTTCCGATTTCCTTATTACGCTTATTTAAGTTTTTTACGTTTTTTAATACTTGTAATTACCATACCGTATGTTATAAGAAGCCCTATTAAAAAGCCCGTTTCGTCGAAGTTATAAATATCCTTTTTTGCGATACCGTATTTTGCAATTATAACCCGAACAAAATTAAATTACTTGCAGAATACCTTTAAATCTTCGTATAAAACCCTTTAATAATTTATCTTTTGATTTAAACGCGTCTAAAGTTTTTTTGCCGTCGTACAAAATTCGACACCCATTTAACCCCGACGCGTATTATACCGCGTTAGGTAAGTAACAAATTCGCCATATCTTTAACGTATTAAAGCCGAACAAAAAGCGTTCGCGTATCTAGGTTAAGGATTCGGTTAATAATCGATTTTTCTTCGGTCGGCGTTAATTTTTGCAAATCGGGGATAATATCGGTTCGGGCGCGTCTGCTATAATATCGGGCTCTTAAGGTCGTTTCGGCAATACCGTATATGAAACTAAGCTTTTTAAAGCTAAGTTTTGGGGTTTGTTTTTTAGCTTAAACAGCTAGGTTTATTTTAAATTCTTTTATAAGACGTTTTATGATATTGGTATTACGTAATAAATCGATAAAGATGGATGGTTGGGATGTTAGTAAAAACGAGCCGCGAGCTTGTCTGAGCCGCGAGCTTATCTGGGACGTTATTAATAAACTTTTTTATTTTTCTTCTTATAATTATACGAAATTTAAAAAGGTAAATAATTTAAGTTATTAAATATATTAAGCTCTATCGTTAAAAACCTTAATAAATTGTTATAATATAATAGAGGCTTTCATTTCCGTCGATTGCTAGTGGTTATCAGCGACCGCGAAATTTTAGCCTTGGTGTTTTAGCTTAGCTAATGGCGAAGTCGCCAAAAGCGCCAAGAGTTAGAAAATTGAATGTGATATACGCTTAAGCATTAATAGCTTTAAACGTACGGATGAAATATAGAAGGAAAGGTGACTGCTACCAACATAAACCGTAGGACTAGGTTTAATAGTTGGTTAAACCGACCAGCCGTTATATCAAACCAGCCATGCAACCGTCCTTTAGCCAAGCCCCGGTCAGCCCTTAACGTGTTATCGGTCCCCGCCGACACCGCGACACCGATAATGGGGAGGACTACCGTCCTATTGAGGCCAGCGACGCCGAGCACAGCCAGGAGGATGTCGTCCGGCCGCCACGACGCAAGCGCCGTAGGGTAAACGCCTTAACCCTTACAACTGGCGCAACGGCCGCTCAGCAGACGCATCAATACCGTGCTGATCCCCGATCACGACAAATTCAGAGATCATCCCGTAGCCCGAAACGCCGGAGTTAATGCAGCATTCCCAGCACGCCATCTTCACGGGGGTCCATTTCGGAGACAGTCAAAACCCCTGTCGCAAAGTTTGAGGAATGGCCCCTTGGAAACGCGGTTAATCCAGGCCTTCCCTGATACCAGATTTGCGGGACTTCTTCTTGGGCGGTTAACGGCCTGGTCTGGTCTGCTTTTTTCGAGATATCCAGATAATTTGAGCCAACGGGACACCAGATTGCGGCATTCCGCATAGGTAGTTGGCCAATCAATGAATTAAAACTTCGGGATATACAATGTTCGGAACTTTGCTTGCCTGAAAACCTGGTCCTGGGTAACAGATCTTACTATGATGTCTGTCAGCTAGCTGGGGGGTGCGTAGCGCACCCCATATACGGAAAGGTCACCTACTGATCGGCCCATACGTGTTCCGGAGCTAAGCTACTTAAAGTTGGATAAGTGCAACAGCACCTGCAATTGACCTAATACAACACACAACTGATATCCCCTATATCTAACAATTAAAAGTCTCATTCGCTCAATTCGAGAAAATCATCAATTAATCAGCTGTTACTAAGACGATATAGGCTATATATCAGTAGCAATTATCTATATATATCTTAATTATAACAATAATTACTTTATCGTCGTCGAACATCCTGTATACGGGCCCAAAAGATTGGAACCATTTTAAGGATAAGTTTAAAATTAAGGCGAAAGGATACGATCTATAGGAATATATCGACCCTGATCAGGACCATCCGTAGCCCGTCAAACCTAAAAAACCCGACGTCGCAAATTATCCGAAGAAACGAAATCGAATCCAAACGCATAACGCGACTCCAGCTACTATATCGACCATATAAAAGGAAACCGATCTGATAAGAACTTTAATTTCCATATACGAAATAACGACCGAAGGGCGATAATTATATAATTAGGAATGGTTTATTTATACCTATAAAAACCGGGAATATAAAACTTTTCGAAAAAATTATAACGACCTTATAAAATAAATCCTAAATATAATATTTCCATCGATTAAGTAAACCTGCTTAAACGTAAACGATAGTTTAAAAAAATAATATGCAAAACTAAAAAAATCCGGAAAAATATACGATAATCGGTTATTTATAAATACCAAACGCGAATACGAAAAACGATTAAAACAGGTTACGAAGTTGGTTAAAAAATTTAACGAATAAATAGCAAGATAACAGGAAATTATGGCTTAAGGGTAACGTTACGGCGTTCCCGAAACATTAATGCCGGTAATCTAGGCGAATTAGTTATATACAGTAATAGCACTTATTATACCTAATTAATTAAATTTATTTATAATTATAAAAAAAGATAATATTAATCGAAAAACGATTAATTATTAAAAGGTAGCTGCTGGCCTTTTGGATTATTAGGTTATAACCAATCCATTATTTATATCAAGAAATATTAAGGTAACGTTTTTAACCTTTTACGGAACCCCCGCGGACTAGTCTGATTAGGATCATCCTGATCAAGAAAAAACCAAGCCATCTAACCTTCAGCCGCGAGGTAGGGCCCCTAAACGAGAACCGAAACGAGGTAATCGGGGAGGTTCCTATACGGATCGAAATACCAAACGAAAGCGTTACGAATTAGACGATTAAGGTATTCGCTGCAAAACCTGCCTAAGCCCTAATTATAGGTTACCTTAATGCTTTTATGCATTCCTTAATAAAGCTTTAACAGAATTTAAACCCGGAAAAATAATATTAAGGCTGGTCCGAAACCGTATTATTTTTAATTAATCTTTAAAGGAAAAGGTTAACCGTTTATTAAAACCCATAAAAAAGTTAATTATAAAACGGATTAATTTTTAAAGGGAATAAAACAAATCCTAATATGCTTTTTAATTATTAATTAACGTAACGTTATAAACGTTTCGTTTTACCCCTTAAAAAATTTATCCATTTTGGATTTAAGGTTTACGATATATATTTTTAATTTTATTAGCAGGTTCTTAAATTATAGATTAACTATATAAGGTAACGGAATATACGTAAGTAATAACTTTGTTCCGATTAAAAGGTACGGAAAGGTTGATATATTATTTTAAAGTTTTAGTAATACGAAAGCGTTACGGTTATACGACGTAGCCTATTACGAAGAATTCGTATATAACCTAGTATTATTCCGATAACTCCGAAAAAAAGGTTATTAATAAGATAACCGAAGGATTAATAATTACATTCGAAATAAATACGATTAAGTTATTATTACGTTAATAAATAAGTTTAATTAATTCGTTATTAAAGATATTAACATAATAATACCTTATATAACTTTCGTTATTTATAAACGAAATATTAACTTATGGATAAAGAAACCGCCGTGTACAAATAACGGCATTATGTAATACTTACGATTAGGCCATCCAAGCCCCGAAATAATCGCTTAGCTATATTCCCATATTAAGGAAGTCCGACTGAAAGGTTTTATAATAGTCGAATATTAAGCATGCGGCAAGGCGAAGGCAAAAAGATAAATACGTTGCGAATTTCGAAAGGGAATATCCCGATTAAAACAAAAAATCGTTATTAATTTTATTAATTTCGAAAAAAATCCTGAAAGATATAAATACGTCATGTTTGTTACTGATAAATATTTAGGTTTTATTTAGGATACTTACTTGAAGAACCGGGAACAAAATATATTAATTATAACGTTTCGATATTTTTTAAAAGTTTTAAAAAACCAGGATAAGGTTTTTTTATAAATGATTAAATGCAATAACGAAATCTTAAAAAATTACCAATTCCGGGATATGCTTTAATCGCCTCTTTTTAGTATTAGATTTAAACCTTTAGTATTATATATTTAGGCTTAAAACGAAGGTATAAAGCGTTTAGAAAGTATAATTAAAAAGAAAACGATTACGATATAAAATGGCGTTAAGTTATTTACGTTCTTAATCGTATATATTTTTAAAACGGTAATATATTTATATAACCGTATTTTTAAATACGTTTTTTTTTGGCAAACTTTATATAAGGTTTATTATATTTACCTGGCGTATAAAAACGGCGTTATAGTATTTAATCGGAAGCCTTAATAAGCTTACCTTCGAGCTTATGGCTGTATGGCCTACGTTATAACGATTACCGCCATAAAAAAAGAACAAAAATTTTAAAAGTTAAATCCTAAAGCATGGATAGGCTTTTTCGTCGGTTACCGATTAACAAATATTTACGAGATTTGGAACTTATTAACGAATAAAGTTATTATTATTTAAAACGTTTAATTTAACGAAAAGGCTACCTTTTTTAATAATATCAAAAATTTTAAGGATAATTTGCTTTACGTTACCGAAAACGAATTATAAAGCTTACTCCGATAAGTTACCATACTTAATTAAGCTGATAACCACCTAATATATATATATATATATAAAAAAAAAAACTTAAGCGGAATAATTTAGTAACCAGTTGGCCAAAAGGGTTGGTTTTAAAGTAATATTAGTATAGTTAATACGCGGGATAGGGAAGAATAAGCTTATTTGCAAAGGATTAATTATTTTTATACGACCGTTATATTTGAATTATTTCCGTTCCTTAAACCATTATTACCACCAATATTTGCCTTAATGATTATTACGATTATTACGCCGACGGAAAAAATAAAGGTAACCTTAAGCTTTTGTTACGTTATTTAACTTAAAATAACGGTAAAAAACGAAGGTACCTTACGGGTTAAAAACGTAAGCTTTCCGTACGTTCCGTATCGAAAAAATAATTATCGGTACGATTATAAAGTATGAAAAGCCGCGTTTAACGCAAAACGTTTAACCTATTTTATTAATACGATTAATAATCGGCCGGTAAGTTGCGGAAGTTTAAAGAAAATAAAAACCCGAAATACGCGCCACCTTAATCGGAAAAGCTTTAATATATTAAGAACAAAAACGTTATTTAGGTCGTAAAACCGGATATATAAACGAGATTTACCGCCACCGCCGCAAGGCCATAAAAAACTAAATACATACCCGTTAAGGAAGATATTCCGTAACGCCAAATTGGCTTACTTGCAAAATTACAAAAAAATAAAGTTTTAAAAAATTATTAATTAATTCTTTACTAAAAGGAAACAAGTTTTAAGGTATATATAGGTATACGTTTACAAGTTCGATAAATATAACTAGCTTCAAAAATATAAAACCCGTTTCGTTATATTAAACGATTAATAACTTAAAAACGCTTATAAAAATACATACGTATTTACGTTAACTAAAAGGTCGTTTCGAACTTTAATCGTTATTACGGCTAAATTTAACCTAAAGCTTAAGCAATATAACGTTATAAACGCTTTTGTTAATATAAACCTACCTTATAAAATATACATAAAAATGCCCCCAAAATACCCATAACGTAATAAAATACTTTTAATCAAAAAAGTATTATACGGATTAAAGAAATCTTTTTTATTTTAGCAAAAGGACTTTATTAATACGCTTAAGGATTTAAAACTTAACCTTATTCCTTACGAACCATATTATTTCTTTCGTCAGGAAATACTTTTATTCTTTTACGTCGACGACATAATCGCTACGTATAACAAGAAATATTAGAACTTTATCGATTAATTAATCCAGCAAATATAGGAACGATATACCCTTACAAATAACAAAAACTTATAATAGTTTTTCGGAATCGAAGTAATTAAAAATAAACCTAATAAAAAAATCTGGCTATCCTAATCCGACTTTATAAATAAACTGGTTAACCTAGTTTTTAAAAAAAACCTAAATAACCTTCTAAAAACGTTAATAATTAACGTTAAGTTATTACCGAATCCTGATTTAGCTTATTTAAATTTAATTAATAAATACCAAAAAAAAATCGATTTTATCTTATACGTTATAATTAATACGTAACCTAATATATTTTTTATAATATCCTAACTCGCCCGTTTTAATATAAACCTTAATAACGCATATTATAAAACAATTAATCGCATTATATTATACCTAATCGGTATTAAAACGTTAGCATTATAATTCGGTAATAAGGATTTAATGGATACCTAAAATAACGTTTCCTTTGCGGATAATTCGATCGACCAAAAAAACTTCCAAATTTACGTTATAAAGCTATTCGGAAAAGTAATAAAATAACGGGCAAATAAGTAAAACATAATAATTATTTTTATAACCGAAACGAAATTATTATCCTTTACGTAAGTTATAAAAAAAACCTTATTTACCTTTTAATTAATTAAGGAACTAAAAATTAGCTTAAATGCAGGACCGTTAAATATATAATATAATAATTAACAAATAATACGGTTAATCAACGCCGACGTCGCCTTCCTACAAACAAAATTACGGTACGTAAATATATATAACCACTAGTTACGAAAAGCAGCAAAAAAGGACTTAATCAAAGTGGATTATACGCCTATAAACGACATATTAGCGGATAAATTAACTAAAGCCCTGTTACGAAAAGCCTTCAGGCACTTCAAAAAGCAGTTAGGACTAATAAATATCATAAAAGCCCTGGATCAGCGGAAGAAAGCTTTAAAGGTTATTTCAGACGAGGAATTAGCTGATCAGGAGGATTTAATTGCCGGAGAAGAGGTGGAATGGACAGCTGTGGCTCTAGGGAGTGATGAAGTGCGGTGATCAACGCCGTGAATACTTCAAGGCGTTAAGGGGGTGTGTCAGCTAGCTGGGGGGTGCGTAGCGCACCCCATATACGGAAAGGTCACCTACTGATCGGCCCATACGTGTTCCGGAGCTAAGCTACTTAAAGTTGGATGAGTGCAACAGCACCTGCAACTGACCTAATACAACACACAACTGATGTCCCCTATATCTGACAATGTCCGTCATGGTAGCTAAAAGACCACCTGCATTCGTACCAAATAACAAGGGCAGTGCATCTGGCATTGTGGCTGCTGGTTGTTGCTATGGGAACAGGTAAGCGGGCGAGTTATTTCCAAATATACGGCCTGCGTTGGTGGTACCTGCCGTGCAGTTTTTGTATTCGCTTATCCACACATTCCTCCATCCACCTCCGGAAACTCCGAAATCGGGATATCGTGATACGGTGAGATGGCCGAGTGGTTATGGCGCTGCGTTCAGGTTAACCTGTGCAAAACTTCGCAGTGGAGCAATCCGCGTGGGTTCGAGTCCCACTCTCATCAGACTTCCTATTTTGCCTATTTTTGTTGGCCTTAAAAAGGCTAATGTGCTGGTGACGGGGAGGATGAATGAGTTGTTGAGTTGGGTCCGAGCCTAGGGCTGCTGGACGAATTTTCTATTGGGGGTTGTTGCCCCGCTTTTGCATCGACCAACCAGAGACGCGTGTTAGATGCCTGCTCGGCACCTAAATTTTAAGCTCCGGCCCGGGTCCCTATCCTCGTACAAATTATATAATACAGCCTAAAGTTAGTGAATCCTTATCAATGTGTATGTATGTATGTATGGTGCTTAATTTTCACGGCTCTTGCGCTCTTGTATTAAGAAAGAAGTACAGTGAGAAAGAACCTACAGAATAGCCGGTATGGAAAAAGCTCGAGCTCTGCCTTCGGGTCGAAAAATCCAAGGAGATCGGGGTTAAGTGGTGGGTCTTTCGCATCCGCCGGGGCCCGAAACTCGGCAGCTCTTATCAAAGGTGGCATAAATCGGACATCCAACCCGACGCCTACCAGAGGACTCATATATGATGCAGTAAATGAGCAGAACACGGAGTTCTGCGTATGGAAGCACTCTGGCTAAGGCGTCTGTGCGATGGGTATGAGTCGAGAAAGGGATAAAGACATATTTTGAAACCAAGAAGCTAAGACTATATGTATGGGTGGTCTTCGGTGCTCACCTCCTGCCGGACATATATCGTATGCTTAGAGACAAGTTCACAAGACCTTACGCTGAACTACTCAGTTGGACCAAGGTGTGCCAGACTCTCATGGAGTCGTTAGTTAAGTGGGTCGCTGGCGTTAATACCGCGACATATCCATGGGGCCCGTCTGAACAACATTTATTGAATCTGGTGCTGTCACTTGTTTTAGAATGGGCGAGATGACTCCATTGACAAGGTCAAGGCGGCTAAAGGAGCCGGACTCCAAACGGCCGAGAGAAACATCCTTTTCCGTCGCCACTCGATCTTCTGCGGACCCTTTTTCCATGCTGAGCGGGCTCGGCTTCAGCAGTTGGGTATTGTTGTCGAGAACTCCTTTCGCAACATAGATCGCCTATTACATAACGCCAAGGGCGTCCGCCCAAAAAATAAGAGGAAATACAAACACAGAGGTCCTCCTGGGGAGTCGCCCGGAATCTTCTGACCTTGAGGACCAGGATCATTTGTTCATGAAACGATCGTCCAGTGGGTAATTGTAGTCAGACGCCTTGCCATTGGCTCAAAGGACCGCGGCGGCCTCTTAGTGCTTTGAGTTGTCTTTAGGAGGCTTTCACGTTGAACCCTGCGCCCATAAGCTATCTAACATCGAGGGTCAAGCCGATACATTCTAGAATTGCTAAATCAACTCGCTTGATAGGAACTTCCAGGGACATATCACGAGTTCCTTTCATACCTTCTAGTAAAAATGGTCAATGCCGCGCTTAGTCGTAAGGTAACCGGATATTATCTTTAGTGTAGCCTCTCTATACATTCATGTGGAGTTCTACTTCAGCTGAGCTGTAAAACAGGCGACAAAAGGGATCAAACAAATCTGGGATCGTCATTCGTCATCAGAGAGAGTTGTAGATGAGGAGGCACTAGTTACCTATGCGGTCCGGTTAGCCCCTTTGACATTTCAGGTCACTAATAAGAGTCGTATTGTGCAAGGTACTATCATTGTCATCCAGTGTATTTCTAGGTACATGCAGTTAAGGGAAACAATATGTGTGGTGTCATGGAACCAGGCGACCTCTCCATAAACAAAGTGTGAGTTCCCACACAAATCAACCACAGGGGGTTACACTCCTGCACCCCTCCCCTCTGCGTAATCAACAAAATGATATCGGCCATGCTAAGAAAGCAGTGCCCACAAGAAAGGAGTAATACAACGCAAAATTAGTCGAGAAGAGCAATCTCAACACAAGCTATGCCATGCCATCCTCATGTTCCTCAGCGACGACGCCATCCCAGATAGGGATGGCGTTCTGAGGCAAGTCTCCGACTCGAGGGCTGCTTCCGAGCGACTCTTCCAGCTCCGAGATGGACGTAAGCGCCTTTGTGAGCTTCTTGATCTCGGCCTTGAGCTGCTTGCGCTCCTTGGCGGTATTTTCGTCTTCCTCCATAAGTCTGGCAAAAGCGTTACGATCTGCTTAAGGTAGTCCGCGTCAGTGGTCAATCCGGGATATACTGGGACGCTAGTGGCCTTAGTCAATCATTTACCTGCACTTCCCTCGATCCCGAGCTTCTGCTCCAGGAAAAGGTTGATCTGTCGCTCCTTGATGCCGCGAAACAGGCTGCCGTTGATCGACAGGGTGACGCTTTCCGCAAACCGGTGAGCGGCCGTGATGTAGTAGCCTCGCACGAACGCGGCGACCTGGACTTCGTTCCTGAATTGGTCCTCGCTGAGCTGGGGTAGGATATTGGTCATAATGCGCCGCTCCTCCTTGGCCTCCTCGTCCGATAAGTCGCGGACATCGATGCGGATCGGAATCGACAGGCGCTGCGCCGCGTCCAGGCGGTACAGGGCACGCATTCTCGTCAGGTGCTCCAGCTCTTCCTGCTCGTGTCGGTTCGAGTAGGCCTCGTTCAGGGTGAACAGCGAGTAAGTCTCGAGGTTGTAGAGGCCACGAAGCAGCCCTGCTTGGGACGTCCCTTCTACGACCAGGAACTCCTCCATGTGTGCCAGTGTCTCCTTAAATATCAGCCGTCTCTGGAGGTTCCCGAGAGACTCCCAGAGAGCGCTTTCAATTGCTTTGCCCAGAAGCGTCATCGTCTTCTCCATGTAGAATAACATGGGCTCCTCCCATCTCCGGATGGCGTCGAGAGCCAGGCGCTCGTAGACCTCAATCGGCACGATTGATCGGACACCTGGGCGGGTCTCATCCTCGATCTTCCGTCGAATTTCGGGTAGACGGATACGAACGGGGTTCTCGAGAAACTTTCGGAAGGGAGACGCCCCCTTTTCGGAACTTGGGGCATAACCGGCAGATGACCCATGGATGGGATTAGAGAAGGGGTTACCGTCCTGAGCTCTCAAGGGGCTTTCCTGGTCTTTCTTCATTCTCTTATTTGCGCGGATGGGGGACTCTGTAAGTAGCGAGTGCTTCCTTACTGAAGAAATCACCTCGACGTCGGAATCTTCCGTAACGTCGGGAAGCCGGATATCGGATCGGTCCTTGACGATGCAAGACGGCTTCATGTCGAGGATACACTGGTAAAACTGCCGCGACAGCTTCTTCCACTCCGAGTTGAGGGCGCTGCTTTCCATAGCCTCCTTCACCTGCAGCCAGAGATTGCTCAGGCTCCTGCGCACCTCGAACTCGATATTCAAGGGAAGCTCGGGCAGTTCGAGGAGTCGGCCTTCTAGAGACTTTCGGCGGAGCTCGACCTGGTGCTTGATGTTCGGGAGGCTCTCCGAGAAGGCATCCCCGAGCTTTTCCGAGACGAAGGCTTTCAGGATCTCGATGCCGGCACGATTCGAATACTCGCGAAATTCAACCGGCCACCGACCGGTCTCGTCGCTGAAGAACTGCTTCTCGACCGAAGTGGCAACCTCCAGGTGGTTGTTCTGTTTGCGCGAAGTGATGAAGTAGCCATGGCCGACGGGATGCTTCTGCCCCTGAAGCATTAGAAGCCACTGGGATACGTTTCCAGGCTCGGCTGGTAGGAGATCGGCCTTTGTTATGACGCCCACGGTACGGTCTCGAGCCTTTGATTCACGGATGATGCCGTACGAAAGCGAAAGTTCGGGGTCGGCATTCATCGGTACCGCCCATAGGATGATGGCTCGAGAGTGGCTGATGTATTGCCTGCTAAGGTTTCGCACAACTTCCACCAGGTACTCGTCTTTCTCCTGGCCAGGAGTGTTGAAGACACCCGGAAGGTCATAAAAGCTGAGGTCAGGCCTGCAACACGTTAGTGGTTCATGTCTAAGTGAGGAACCTTCCGTTTGAAACTTGTGTGTTCCAAGGTGGAAAGTAGTTGACTAGTTGGTGAAAAAAGGGCTATTTTACGCACTACAAATATGTCAGCATCGGATGTAGAAACAAGTAGATTCAATGGAAAGAACCCCGCAGTTCTTCGATGTGTTGTCGAACTGTAAGGTCTTCACTAAGGCATTCCTTATACATACCATGTTCGGTCCTTTGATCTCGAGTGAGACGATATTAGGCGAAAACTGCGCCTCTGTTTCCTCTGCTGCCTCGGCGAGCGTTTTCTCTTCGGTATAGATTCCTCCCTTCGGCACGAAATGATCGGACCGGCATCCAGGGTTAAGCGTGGCAATCTGCGCCCAGCGAAGAACATCCTCGATCTCCGACTTCTCGTAGATGGTCTTGAAGGGTGTCACGACTCGCGGCTGCCGCGCCCAGGGGGGGAACGGGTTCTGAGTGGTCACGTCCTGCTTCGTGATAGACTGGTCGTTGCGGGGCGGCCGGTATTCATAGTCCTGCTGGAGCCACACGGTGCAGGACCAGCGCGGCTCGGAGCTCCGCGATAGACGGATGTGAATCGGGCAGCGGGTGCACACGCCTCCGCTGGCGGGAAGGCTTATCTCGGCTATGCCAGACATCAGGCTCGATTTGCCGGCCGACTGGTCGCCCACCAGCACCAGCTCCGGAAGTTCGACGACGTTGGAGACATCCAGTTGCTGGAGATCTGCGAGAGTGTCGTTGTAGGCTTTTAACTTCAGCCCGATTTCGCTGAACGAGCTGTGGACAAAAGTCTTGCTGTCCTGGGAGGCAGATGGGGCTGTCGTGGTGCCCTGCACGCTGTCGCTACGCTTCCGTTTCTTGACGACTACCGGGTCTGGCAGTCTATCGGCTAGATAGGTCGTTAGTTTCGGTGATAGCGGAGGAAAGGATGTAATCAGGACTGACCACCGGCGCCATGAGAAGGCCGATTAGTACCGTAAGGACCAGTCACGGGTGAAGGTTGGAAACCTGCGTGCGGCGATAGCGAGCGTCTCATTCTGCCGCTATTGTTACGCGTGCTCTTCCGTGTCATGCTACTAGTGGTCAGCACTCTCATATAACCCTAACCGTGTACGACATGCGTTCCTAACCCCTCGAGCACTATCTGAAGAACATACCTCGAGATATACTCAAGCTTAATGATGTACTTGTAATGCGCGGCAGAAGTAGGGAAAATCGAAGGTCAGACAAATACTGGAACCTCGTTGGTGTTGGCAGTGGTGATAGATGAAAGTGACGAAGTTTAAGACATCAGATTGCAGAATGATAAAATCTGGGGAAGGTGTATTCAAGGTTCAGGTAGCCAACATGACCTAAAGATGAATCTTGGATGAACCTACAGGCTGGTAGAAAGATAACCCCCTCGTGTAAGTTTCTTTCCTCCCGGAGGCGATAAAATTGATTCTAGTTGCGTGTTGCCGCGGGCACTACCAGCTAAACTGTCCCGGTATGTCGGCCTGGTGAGCAATAAATGCGGAGCGAGCGACTCTTCTTAGGGTAAAGCAATAAACGCATCTCTGGTGTGGATAGCAATCTTTCTAGGACGATGAACTAGGACTGTGTACTGTTTACTGAGGTTGGTATAATATTCAACCCTTACAAGTGAATATTATCTGTATATCTGCTCTACGATATTGAAGCAGGACTTCCGGCGAAATGCTCGCATTGCAGCAATATCCAAGAGAGAAAGAACATCCAAGGATATATCCCACAATCTACGTAACGACCGTATACTGTCCTAAGGTGAGTCAATCTCATATCTCGACTGGCGAAAAGACAGCTGGGGCATAGTGAAAGTAGTTTGTCAGTTCCATTGTTTAGCCCAAATAGATAGGAGGAAAGGAGCAAAGATTCAAGTCACATAAATACGCCTGTATCTCACCGTGATCCTTTAAGGCGAGACTCATTGTTGAAATGATGGGAAGCCTGCAGAGGAAGAGAAGCCTGCATCAAAAGCCTGAGCAAGCATAGCATGCTATACTCTTTGCCATGCAGCAACCTCTCAGTACAGTATGCGTATATATACTTGAGTCTCCTTCCAAGCGAAGTAATCATCTGTTATAACATCCTTTTACGACCTTATTTGCATTTAAGGAAAATACAGTCACGAGTATGCAGTTGGTGACGAAAGGATGCGAGACGTGACTTATAAGATTCTAGACAGCTCACTTATCCCCCTGAACAAGCAGCCATTTCAACCCGGCTCTTGAACCCACCCAGCGTTTTCTTTCTTTGCCACTCATTCAATCCTCACATTCTGTCATGGAAGTACTGCTGTAATTTCCACGAGTTCACATTCATTAAAATACGTAGGAGCTCTAAGCCTTCCACTGTTGTTCCGATGCCGGCGGTCGGGAAGTGAATATCGGGAGGATCAGAAGAGCGCTAATATATTCGGATATACGCTAACCGTGTTTCGTACCGAATCTTCGCGTTCAGCTTGGATCCACCTTTTTCACTACACGCTACCCAGGACCCACCCTCAAAACCCACTCTCCCATCTTCCAGACCCAAGCTTCATGTACTAGTACCAGCACAGGCCTCCAACCCATGAACCCCAGCACACACAGCTCCTTTCCTCCGGTTACCAGGGCAGTCTTGTCTTTTTTTTTTTTTCGAGCACGGACGATGTAAAACATAATAAATGGCCACGCTCAAGACAGCCGCCGCCGGCGGCAACAACAGGGGCAACGGTACCAGCGGTGGCTCTGACGATAATGCGAACTGGTACCGGAGCGTGCTCGACGAGCTGCTCCCGCTACGGCCAGTCCTTGCGGGACTCAACCACCGCAACAAGAACCAGCACCGCGGGGCACGATGGTGGGGTGCGTTCGGCATGCTGCGGCGGCACGTAGGCAAGCTGGCGGACGAACTCGACGTCGCGGCCGCGCGGTTCGCCAAAATCCTCTCTTCCAGCACCAACGCCAACGCCGGAAATAGCAGCAGCGGCACCAGCAGCAAGAAGAAACGCAAGCGCGGTGACGGCGGCGGAGGGACCCCCGTCGTTTCTTCCATCCCTGCTCTCGCGAGGGCTGACGAGCGCGCGAAGTGGCTGCGGGACGCGCTTTTGCCTAAATGCTACCTGTACGTATTCCTTCATTTCATTTAATTCGACTTTTTACCACTAGGCTAACGTTGGAACGAACGCCCCGCAGCGCCTTCTCGCAGCTCGCGGCCGACAGTCAGTTCGCGACGCTGGGCGTCGTGCTTCTGGGCGTCCTGGCGCAGGTCCACGCGGCCTGCGTGCGGCTCGTCGGGGAAGCAGCGGCAGAGCCGGTGGAAGCCGTCTCCTCTTTATCATCGGCATCGCCATCTGGCGCTCCGGCCGCCGTCACTAGCCGCAGCGGCGGTAGCAACCCCGCGGCGGAGATGGGAGTGGACAAAGAGCCGGAAGGGACCGTGGTGTCGCGCGAGGAGGTCGCGAGGGCGGAGAAGCGGCGCAGAAAGCAGCAACAGCAGGAGGCATTACCATTGCAACCTCTTGCTCTTCCGGGCAGGGAGTCGGACGATAGGAGTAGCACTGTCGCACAGGGGGACACGGCTGGGTCTACGACGGTGATAGCGGTGGCGAGGGAGGAGGAAAGGGGGAAGGAATGGCCGAGGCCGGCGCAGAAGAAGACGAAGAAAGCCAAAAAGGGGGATGAGTTCGATGACCTCTTCAAGTCACTCTTCTGAGTCTGGTGTCTGGGCGGGGTTTGCCACTGTGTAGTACGGATACTACCAAGAAGACAAGATAGGATACCCGTCGCTCCCGGACGCTGTTTGTGTAAGGGATGCTCGCAGATGCGATTCTCTTTTGAGAAAATGAAGGGGACAGTTATATGCAACTAATAGACACATTACTTAAAAAATACTCCAATAATGGCTCACCATTGTTCAGAAACGGGTGTCATAACTGTTTCCCCATCAGAAGTCGGTTTGGTAGCCAGTCGTCTCTGCCACCTGTGTCCGCCTAGGTACCTGGCTCCGAACGGGGCTTTTCTTTCCAGCCCAAACGAGGTTATCTATCCATGTAGGGCATCCTTTCAGACACCTGACTGCACCGCCCGATATACTGAATACACATATGCTACGTAAGTGCGAATAGACCTGTGAGCGTATCCAAGGGCCGTACGACGACACCCACCCACCCTCAGACTCAAGGAACAAAGAGCTATTGCAGCCAGGCCTGAACGCTAAACATCCCGCCCGATCGAAAGGGCTCGGGCCGCAAGCCAGCGTAACTCCAGCTATAAAAAAATTTCGGTTTATTTTTCTGCAAACCTCCAATACTACATAATAGTTCTCATACAGGGAGTCCTTAAAAAAAGATACAGGGGGCGAATACGCCCGTTCACTTCGCACTTCCAAAAAGCCCTCTTCTCTGGGCATTCGAATGGTACCTAGTCTACGCTAGCTTCCATTTCCCGTGAGCCCCATTAAGCCCAATCGCTGTTTGTTGCGCAAGACGAAACTCCGACTGGAAAACTTCAGTCTCAACGAAGTGTACGAAGGGGGGGTTCCAGGACGTAGTAAAGATCAGCGTCGCGTGTTGCGGGGATTCGGTCCTGGTCGAATCTCGAGCCGTCCATTACGAACACGGTCTGTACGACCAAATACGAGCCCTCATGTCGCCAGAACCAGTTGCGAAGTATGTGCCGCTGGGACTCGGCGCTACTGAAATGACGGAGTTCTTATGGCCCTGCAACATGAGCTGAGTGAAACCAGTCCTCGGATCCCAGAATTGCACGCCCCGGTCCTTGGAACCGGACATGACCCAGTTAGCGTCTGGCGTAAGGGCGACGGAAAGAACGAAATCCTACCATCCGTTAGCAAAATCCGATGAGGCGAAGCAGTTAGAAAACCGTAATCGAATACGTACCCTGTGCCCCTCGAAAGTCTTAACGCATCTGCCCGCCTTGGGGCCAGAGTTCGGCATCCCTCTGGGGGACGCTAGCTCCCACATCTTGATAGTCTTGTCCAAGCTGCCACTGACAAGGTCCTTCCCATTGGGAGAGAAAGCAACCGAGTAGACACTATCCTTGTGGCCGTCTGGCCCCTCTAGGCGCTCCAGGAGATATCCTTGGTGGATGTCCCAGACACGGACGCTCTTATCGAGCGAGCCGGCAGCGACATACTTGGTATCTGGAGAGATAGCCACAGTAGTAACTCCGTCCTCAATGCTCAGAGTCATGAGTGGCTGGCCACTCTCAATGTCCCACAAACGGACAGTCCTATCACCACTTCCAGAGGCAATAGTACGACCATCCCGAGCGAAGTCTAGCGAGTAGATGTCTTGCTCGTGCCCGGCAAATGTGTTCCTAATTGTTCGCGTTTGAATATCCCACACCTAACATGCGTCAGTCGAGAGGAACGGCCATCTAAACAAGGGTGGTACTTACGCGGATAAGCCTGTCTTCAGCGCCCGTAGCTAGATACTTGCCATCCGGACTGAAGCATACGCTGCGGATGTACAGATCGCCCGTCACGTCGACGTTCTCATCCTGCAGCACGCAGACTTTCTCTCCGCTGGTCACGTCGTAGATCTGAGCAGAGCGGTTGCAGCCGGTTGCGACATACTTGCCGTCGGCGCTGAACCTCACACAGCACACAACACTTTCGTGAACGAGTGTGTGGACGAGGTCGACGTCAAGCATGCGCGGGACAGCTTGGTTGAAGATAACGAACCAGTCATCCCTTATCTTCCTAACATGAGCGGGAAGGCGTTCGACGTCCAGGTCGCCAAGCGCATTATTGGCTAAAGGGCCGGGATTCGGTTGCATAGCTCTATGGTCAGGAGTCGGGTGGTTGGCAACCTGGGGAGACGCGCCAGGACCGCCGTACGGCATCGGGGTGTTGATCTGAGGAGTGGCGGGACCGCCAGCAGGAGGCCTGCCGACACCACGCTTGTTCGGACCAGGGCTGGCAGTGCTGGACGGGGGCTGGCCTGGGAACCCATTAGGAGCGGGCCCTTGCTGGTAGGGCTGTTGGAAAGGAGGCTGCTGCTGGGACGGCGGCGGCGGGGGCGGCGGCGGGCCTCCTGGCATGCCCGGAGCCGGCTGCGGCATCTGGTGCTGCGGCCCAGGGGGTTGCTGCTCCTGGGGAGGCGGCTGGGGCGGCAGCCCACCACCTTGACCACCCTGGCCGGTCATAATTCCGCTAAAAAGATTGTTACCCAGACCAAGGGCTGGGGGTGGAGGGCCGGAGGGGCCGCCGTGCTGAGGGGGACCGGGAAGACCTGGTTGTGGAGCACCGCTACGGCTTTGCTCAAGCTGGCGGCGTAGTGCGACTATCTCCTCGTCGTACCTGTGTGGTCCGGTTAGCGCCATGCGATTAAGGAGAGAGCGCGGTAGGCCTAGGAACGCTTACTTCTGCTTCATATTCAAGTGCTGCTGCTCGAGCTGGTAGACCTTGTCCCTTATGAGTTGGGCCTCCTGCACCTGTTGCTGGACTAGAAAGTTGTCAGCGGGGCCGTTCTCTAGAAACCATGGGTCGAATCTGAGACTCACTTTGGTGCTCATAACTCTCATTCACTCGGACCTGATTATCGAATTCGGACCGAATTTGGTCGAGAAGCTCATTGAGACGCGGCGGCGCATTCTGCGGTATGCCGCGATTTCCCGGGTACATGGACATGTTGACGGACGAAGTGCGCGTCCGTCTGTGTGCCGGCAGTCTTCGGAATAACGAGACGGGAAGGGAAGACTAGGCTACGTCGTTGAAGGGTTCAGAATTAAGATTGTGTGTTTAAAAGTCGATTTGTATTGAATTTCGAAAAGCTGCTGCGATTCGCCTTGCGCTCGATAACTGAGTTGTCTGATATCTCCCACCGCCGAGTTCAGGCGCGATGTCGATGCAAAAATACGTAACTCTTGCGACGTGGAGCCTGGTCAGGCAATGATGATCATAGCTCGTCTATCGCTATAATCGTCAGGACACGAGATGGAGACGATGGGCGCGTCGTATAAAATTTGGCTCGTGATGGTAGAAGGGGGTTGATGACGTTTCGCAAGTTACGGATGAAGAGCGGGCTTGGGGAAATTTGTCAGATCAAGAAGGAAAAAGACCCAGCAGGAGAGAAGAGACCAAGAAAGGGAAGGGGCGGCAGAGGATGTCAGAGTTTATTATTATCCGTTACTCAGGTAGTGTTTGACTGGGGGCCCGGATTTGAGCATTAGCAAGGCCCGCACAAGCCACTATGCGTATGTTCTGTGGGTGTCCTGTGAGTTAGGTGCTTAGTGCGACGCTAGGCTGCTACCCAGCGAGCTCCACACCCGAAGGTTTCCACCGTCTGTGTGTATGTACATATAATCGCATGTATGTGGGGACCGATGCAATTGAAGGGGGGACAGGGGGGTAGGGACGGGATACAAAAGTGGATGGGGATGATGCATCTGCGGCCGAACTTGGCGGTGCTACGTACCTCTATGTGGGATTACTGGATGTGGATGTCAGGACGTCGAAAAGATCATGCTAGGTTTAAAAGTGGGTATCGTGCTCGGGCTTGCACAGGTGCGTGCCAAGGCTGGCACCTGCAGTGAGGAGAATTGAGGAGAATTGATTTTTCTGGTTCTTATCGGTAATCCTGCTACTTCTTACTCAAACAGGGTAGTCTGAAATCGAATTTAAGTTGGAAGTATCCGCGAGTTGCCCAGACACTCTACTCCACAGCATTACTCCAATCGGGTGCTCTCGTGCTCACCTAATTCAACTTGCAATGGAACTCTTTGGGATATCAATGTCAGGCAGGCTCCCCCCACCCTCCGAAAACTCGGGTACTTCACCTCCAGATGTGGGTAGGTACATATAAAGCTTCCTACTAAAGCAACATAAACACTTGCTTCAAAATAGAGGTTACACCTGTAGAAACTACTAGTATTTCGTCTTTTTCTTATATTCCGATGACATCCTTACTCCTCCCGAACGATTCTTTATTATCTTCAAAGCATTATTCATACCCTCTGCCGCCTATTCCAGAAACTGAATGAAGGCTAGTTAAACAGCAAATACCGTCCTACCATTAGCTATATTCAAAGGACCTGAGCCTTACTTTTAATGCTATTCCAATGAGCTCACGCTTAATAAATCATTGGCTACGTGGTAATGATCTCGCCTCCTCCTGTCATACCGGCGCGAATGTTGGTACATGAACCACGGAACAGGGCGTGCGTGCGATACGTATGTACGTACGTTCCTGTGCGTGAGAGAATATGTGACTTATTGCTGTGCCGCTGCGGGTGCTTCAATGTCCGCAGTAAACAAGTGACAACAATGTCAAACCGAACACAGGCCACTGAGAGTGCATGTTCCCATGTACCTAGGTAGACAAGCTAGGTTAGGTACCTACTGTAGGACGGTGGGGGGGGACCGCCCCTTGGGTACATACATGGGTAGGGAGCCAGAGGTACGTAGTAGCCGTACCGCACTAGGAAACATAATGCGCTGCACGCGCATGCCCAATAGGAGGTGGACTGCACTGCGGCCCTTTACCAATCGAATTGGCGGGGGGGCCACGATGTGAATCGCAGGGGTGAGGGGAGGGGGGGTGGGATGGCCGCGAACGACAATGACCACAGCTCTCGGCGTGTTTCTATTAACATAGGCGCTCAAACCCCATGTGCACAAGCTGGTGGAGGATCTTTCGCTTGCTTTCCCTTGCGGAACCGGCGCCGTGGCGTATAAGGCGGGCGATCCGCCCACTGTCGCGTTCCTGCCAGCCTGTCTAATACGACCGTCACAAACCGCAGCCTCCAAGCAAGCAAGCAAGCAAACCGATTGATGGGCACAGGCACACCGGAAAGGCAATGCGACAGCTCACATTCCGGTTATCAACCTACGTAGACTACATCTACAGTTTACGGGATATCACAGGCCAGGTGGACAGACGGGGAGTCTTTATCGAGCCCCGGCCTAGCACGGGCCTCCGCGAACTGACGCGTTATCTTACGGTATATCCTCAAGTCCTAGTAATGGCCAATACATTAGTAACGGACTTGCAGGATTGAATCCCCGATCGCTATCCTTGCATGGTGGCTGCAAGTACTGAATGTTCTCACCGAAGTTGCGTCTGCAAGAAGGGATGTATGCATTTGTTGCTTTTTGCTGACCTGCATCAGATGAGAGAGGATGCTACCACCAACTGCTGCACAAGCTGGGTAGCAGTCGCAATATGTAAATATAGAACGGAAAGGTGAGCCGGTCGATGCGGCTACACGACGTGCAGATATACCCAGGGTCGTCTACAGTTTCCTTCACCATGCTAACGACTAGAGCTTACGGACCCGTGGTATTGACGGACGAACCTCCCCTTTCCACCCCCTCCTTTTCGCTATTCGGTGCTTCTCGGGGTTTTCTGGTTCGGATCTAGCCGCTATTTCGGAGCTTAATTAACTCCTACGAAACCCCCCGGGGCGTTAAGAAAATTTTAAGCCCAGCCGAACCAGTCCGATTCAATCCTAGGGCGCGGCTCGTTGAACGACGTGGGCCCGGCCAACGCTTTGACGCACCTGCAAGCACAGCTTAGCAATTTCGGTACGGGTTTCTGGTAGATAAGCGGAACACTTTCCGTGAGTACATATACTCCAATGCTTCCCTATCAAAGGCCCTTCAATTTCCAGTTTCTGCAAAGCTGTTGCCGGAGTATGGAGACGGATTTGGCACGCACCATCACGTTGGTCGAGCGGGCCTCCGGTCCCGCCAAGGCTGCTGCTCCGTGGCAATCGAATCCGTGCGGGGCAACTGTCACGAGTGGTTGGAAATACCTCCGAGTCCATCGGCGCCTCACGCATAGACGGACATGACATTAATTAATCCAGTATTAAACCGCTGAACATGCTCCGCGTCGTTGATCTCATCGTTGTATACCGAGATTTTGATTCGTGGTTCTCCAGGTGGGCAACTAGCCACCAGGATTCCTGGCAGGATGCTATATACATGCATGAACCATCCAAAATTTTTAATATCACAAGTGAGATATGTAGCCTTTGTCATCTGTTGTTTCGGTATATAGCCATCAGTGCATATATGCGGCCCTTCTCGCCCTTCTCCGGGACCTGCATCGTCTGATCCCGGTTACCGCCATTTGGCATTAAGTTTGAGGCATGCGGGAGACACACCTACGTACGTATTGTACATACCGGTTTCCTGCCGGTAGCAGATTTGTCCCGTGGAACTACCGGGATGTCGTTACCCGTTCAGTTCTCCCGCCTTGGCTGCCCGTCCAGCTGTAGGACCTTGAAAGGGACTTTTCTCTGTGTGGACACGTGCTACCAGCCCTAGACTTGTGCAACTTGACAGTTCATTGCTGGGCGGCCTCAACCACGTGTTATCCGAGCCTACTAATCGGGATTTATACCCGACACTGGCTTGAAAGTCGAAAAGGAATGCATGGAACAAAGTATAAGGCTGATCCTGGTAAGATTCCGGAACTGATAGGGCTTAATTTAGGTTGCACATTGTGCCTTTGCGTACCAGGTAAGTCCCTTGGCGCCTTTCAATTCGCCTCGGGGTTTGGTAAAACCCGGCTTTCATTCTTAGATACTTATTACCGCGTATATTTATGTTTGCTTCGGCCCCTGTTAACGGCTATTAAGGCTTACATATATATCGTACCACTTGAGCGGCCTCCCTCCGTGGGCTGAGTGGGATTAAGGGTAAGCGTAATCGCATGTATAAGGTCCCTTGTAGTTACACTTTTACATAAGACATGTCTTTCAGTAATCAGAGACGGGAGCTCCGCAGACTGCTCACTATCTGGGTTCGTCTGCCGCTTTCTCATACCATTGCTGGGTCCGCCAGTATATAGTCTTACTGCATGTATCAGGTTCTCGTGCAAATGAGTATTGAACTCTTCCCCGTGTCTCAAAGGGCCCTAGCCAAATCCGCAGCGTTACGTCCGATTAAGTATGATTATAATACGGGGACATTTGAAGTGCCTTACTGCCCGCCGTTTCGTTCCAGTTATGGGATGGATAACGGCAGTACCGGCAGACAAGTGTAATTGGAGATCTTTGGAGGATCGTTCCGGTGGTCTAACAATGATATTCTGGTTTGATACCAAGTCCAGTCCCCAGCCAGGTCCAGTTGACATACCTCCCAACACGCTCCATGACTCCCTCATGCCAGAAAGCTGCCAACTGTTGGGGTTCTCTCCTCCTTTCGGCCTTAAGTTAAATCGGGAGAGTTCGAATGGTGTGCTGGAATGGGCGCGTGGTGGTTCCTAGAACTCTCGACCCAGGTTTAGCTACCTGTTACTCTAGTTGAACGACACGGTAACCGGAGCTCCGGCATCATACCGGTAGATAATTGACTTTCCGGCGGAGACGTCCAAGATCCGCAGCTATAGTCAGTGCAAAGCAAGATCATGCATGCCACAGCTAGCTCTCCATATTTCAACATGTCGCCTTTTCATTCAGCTGGTCTGCAAAGCTGGCGCGTGGAGGTCCTCGTTGTCAGAGAAAAGGTGAAGTACAGAGTGGAAGGCAGGAGAAGCAGCCTAGGTGATAGTTCGCAGTATAGGCAGTAAATAGATGACCGTCAAATGCCTGCCTTTTCCTAACTACTCGGGGCGAAGCCCCCTATATATACAAAGCCGGACCCTCGTTGCTGGGGCATTGGGCCCTCGGAAGGGGGTTATACCTTGGCACCAGACACCGATAGCTGTCCGTCACGTTGACAGGATGGGCTAATTTCTTTGTACCTTACGAACTGATTCAGGCAAGAGCGTTCATGCGCTAAATTAAAACGAGCATTCTGCCCTCACTATCGCTAGATTAAAATTCCGCAGTTAGGAGGCAGAACCCTGTAATATAGCGAACAATCACGAAAAAAGCTCACGGCGATGATAGGAATGAACATTTAAACAAACAAGGGCTAAGCATCAGGAGCGCCGACATTGAGCAACTAACTACCTTTTTGCGGACAGGGTGTCAGGTAAGGCTTCACAGAGTTGAATAGGGGTTTCCCTAGATCCAGGCTTGCACGATCTGTCGTATCTTTACGCACACCGGTAATTTATAGCTACGTATTTACGATATATTTTGCGTCTCCGATAATAGGTTCCAGTATCTGCTAGCCATTGACGCTGAAATACGTCATGATTAGACGAGACGATATAGTATGCAAGTCTCTGAATACGGGATGAGGCTGAACCTCAATCCCAGATACCATCCCAGCGTTGTCAGGTCGGAGTCTCAGCTACTCATCACTCTCGCATTCCCTCAGACCTATTAAAAGAGTGCAAGAAATGATAGCTAAATAGTTCTTGACCTACTAAACTTAAACGCGGGATCTCTTGTACCGCAATCCTTTATATTGCACGTCGCCGCCAGGATGAGTTTCCCTCATATTCTCACATCCCCAAACCATACTGAATCGACTGCTCCAAGCTCCCCTTAATCTTCAGCTCCGTAGGCGAACTGAGTGAAAAGGAGGCCCCGTGGGAATAGGAGGGCTGGCTGCGATATAGATGGCTAGCTCTGCACCGGTTCATTATAGCTCGTATGACGGAGCGATATCACTGGGGGGACACCAGGAGGTCTTATGATATCCCGCAAGCACGCAGGAGCCCAAGGGCGCCGCCTTGCTCGATATCCATACCTGATGCTGGAGTCATCCAAGCAGTCCGGGAAACGCCTCATGCCAGATCTGAATAGTGCCGAAAAAAGGGAGGCCTCACACTATGGCGGGACACTATTTCAGTTCTTACGCCTCTCGAGGAAACTGTCATCATGGGACCCTGGACGTCTAGATGACGGTCGCTCGATGGAGTTCATTCCAAGCCCGCTCAAATCGGGAGCCCTGAAATGCGAGACTGGCAGTATTATTATATGAGCAGCGCTAGAACCCTGTCACCTTTAAACTTCCAAATACCAGTAATCCAGCCTTTAACAGCACGGGTAGCTAAGGCGTAGTCGCCATTATAGCAACGAGTTCTGGGTCTCCGAAGCCCGACACTCTCAGCAGCACCAGATGCCCACCGAAGATTTCGCGCTTACTACTCCGTCCCTGGTAGGTAGGTAGGTAGGTAGAAAGGCCTTTTTAGGCTTCGCGGGCAAAATGCACCTGTGCCGCCAAGGCCGCTCATCCGCCCCCAGCTAGATGATCCTGCCTAATCGGGTATCGCTGCCGTCGAGGCTGCAGGGAGGGATCCCCGTACAGCTGAGGTCAGCCAAGCGGGCACGTCGGGATGTCCAGGCACTACCGTTAGGGACTTCCAAATTTAGAAGGACTTGATGCCCGGGTCAAGGACCTGCCGCGGCCGCTTCGCGTCGGAATATCTATAAGAGTCGCGAGCCTTCCCGCCGTATGGAACTCAGCTCCTTCCATGGAGACAGATCGCGACGTTCACCTCTGGGTCTGTTCTGGCAGTCGTAGACAACGAAACCGCTGAGTAGAGGACGCGATGGCTAAGTTCGCTGATGCCATCACCGGCCTCCTGGCCGCTAGGGCCCTCGCGTCGCCAGTTCCTCAGGGCGACGGGGCGGCTCAGAATGCGCCCCGACAGGCCACGAGCTACTGGTACGCCAACATGGACCATACGGGGCCGTACCGCGGCTACGCCCCGGGCCTCGACAACTCTGACTCGTACACCGTGTTCGTGTCCGTGAGCCCCGGGGACGGCGGGGCGGGGATCCAGCGGGCCATCAACGACGCCTCGAACGGGGCGACTCGTCACGGGCAGTGGCTGGCCTCCGAACCAAGGGTATTATTGCCGCCTGCGTAGATCGTTCGCGTTTGTGCTACTTCGGCCTGACGCGTGCGTGCATTCTAGGTCGTCTACATACCCCCCGGAACCTACGAGGTCAGCGAGACGATCTACATGAACACAGCTACCATACTCGTGGGCGACGCTACCGATGTAAGCGCTCTTCCAGCCCCGGAACTGCTATTGTCGATTTAACAACTCTCCGTAGCCCCCTGTCCTGAAGGCCGCTGCTGGCTTTTCGTCGGCAGAACGGACGCTCCTCAATGGCAAGCAAAAACCCCCAGGGCCGGCCCATGACCGGAGATGTTAACGATGTGCAACAGGCCAAGACCCGGCCACGGGTATATCTGGAGAGCTGTCCTTTGCCGTCGGCCTGAAGAACCTGATACTCGACACGACGCGCATCGATGGAGGTGAGGAATACGACGCATACCGTTAATCCTGCTGGTTTCAACGGGTTTGCGCTGACGCGAGAAGGCACCGAGTTCACGGCTTTATACTGGGGTGTTGCGCAAGTCGCCCAGCTGTCAAACGTCAAGATTCGCATGGCATACTCCGTCAATGGAAGGGGACACAGTGGCATTCGTCTTGGGAGAGGTTCCACGCTCGGGCTGGCCGACGTGCGCGTCGAGCGCGGGCAGGTAAGTAACCAAACCGTCTGCCCGGATGGCCCTATTCAAGAACTCTCGCCGTACTTGACTTGTGCCACGGAAGTACTGACAAAGGTCTCTTGGCCTAGAACGGTATCTGGCACGATGGACACCAACAAGCGCTCTATAAGTCCATCTACTTCTACCAGAACACGGTCGGTATGCTCATCAGCGGCGCTAACACGATCACCATCCATGCTTCTACGTTCGACACGGTCGGGACGGCGGTATTGAATACCGGCGGCAGCCCTTACATCGGACTGATTGATGCCAAGTCCGTCAACTCCGGCATTACCCTGAGGACAACGGTCTACCCGTCCATCCTTATCGACAACCTGACCAAGGACACCGACTCGGCCGTCGTCGTGGTGCCCGAGCGGACGGTTCTCGGCGCCCGGAGCCACGTCGACACGTTCACCTACGGCAACACGGTAGGCCGCGACCCGGTCTACGGGGAGACGGCCTCATCCGTGCCCCGTCCGGCGAGCCTGGCCCCCGGCGGGGACTTTCTCGCCATCCCCGCCCCCAGCTACGCCGGGAACACGGTCGACGATTTCATCAACGTCAAGGACCCCGCGCAGAACGGCGGCCACGAGGTCCTGGGCGACAACACGCGAGACGAGTCGGCGGTCCTCAACCAAATCCTACGGTATGCGGCCGAGAGCGGCAAGATCGCGTACTTCCCGTTCGGGTTATACCGCGTCGACGACACCCTCTTCGTCCCCGCCGGATCGCGGATCGTCGGCGAGGCGTGGGCCGCCATCACGGGCAACGGGGAGGGCTTCAAGGATAGCTCAAGCCCGAAGCCCGTGGTCCAGATCGGCAATCCCGGCGACGTGGGGGTTGCTCAGATCTCGGATATGCGCTTCACCGTCTCCGATGTCCTCCCCGGCGCCATCATCGTCCAGTACCACATGGCTGGCAACTCCCCGGGCGACGTCGCACTGTGGAATTCGATGATAGGTACGTGTATCTCCTCGACCTGGCTCTAAACCCCGGAACCCCAACATTTCACTCGTTCGAAGAGACGGCTAACAGTTTCACAGTACGTCTTGCACTCCTCTCCCCCCTGGTTGCGTCGCTTGTACCGTGCAGCCGGTCTCTGCTGAAGTACAATAAGACATCCTCGAAACAATAGTTAGAGTCACAGGCAAGGACAACCGACATGCAGCTAACAGTCCCACAGACCGTCGGCGGCACACGCGGCGCAGAAGCCCTCACCAACGCGTGCCGGGACGCGGCGAACGAGTGCCGGGGTGCCTCCATCGGGCTGCACCTCGCAAAGACATCGTCAGCCTACATCGAGAACGTGTGGAACTGGGTGGCGGACCACATCACGGAGGACTTCGACGGGGGGTCGCGCATCGCGGCGAAGGGCGGGACACTGGTCGAGGCGGCGGCGGGCGGCACGTGGCTACACGCGCTCGGCAGCGAGCACTACTGGCTGTACCAGCTAAACCTCCGAGGCGCGCGCGGCGTCTTCGTCTCGCTGCTGCAGTCCGAGACCAACTACGACCAGGGCGACAACGTCGAGCAGACGCCGCCCGCGCCCTGGGTGCCTGACGTCGCCAGCTGGGGCGACCCGGACTTCTCGTGGTGCAGCGCCGCGGACACGCGCTGCCGCATGGGCTTCTCGAACTACATCCAGGGCGGTTCTGACATCTACCACTACGGGTCCGCGTCGTGGGCGTTCTTCAGCGGTCCCGGGTACCAGTCGTGTGCAGGTACCTATGCGTGCCAGAGTAAGTTCTTCTCCGACTGGGTCGGCTGAGACAACCCCTCCTTTCAGGTCCACCGTGGCTGACCGAATCCGCGCAATAGACCATATGCACTGGATCACGGAGACTCCTGACAACCTGCAGGTTTTCGGTCTATGCTCTAAGGACTCGTGGGCTGCGTTGCGTTTGGCGGATGGCACCAACATCGTAACGAGCCCAAACTTCACGGGATCCTGGCCCGGCGGCGGAGCACTTATTGGTCGTTACACGCCATAGTGGGCTGTTAGTAACCTGCACGTTACGTAAGGGAGAGGGGGGAAAGGAGCTGTAGAAGATGTAGACGCATGTATATAATGTCCACACGTCACGCAGTATATATCCTGGTATCTGAATATATACTGACCTGACCTTTAAACGGCATATCAACCGGAGAAGTATTATACCTGGAAAGTCACATATCAGGTGATACATGATAACAGGGGACGGCTTGCAATGCCGGATGCTTCTTCGGCTAATAGACTAATAACTGGAGATTTGACCTCCTGGGCCAATTTCTGGGGCCGGGAGCTTCCGGCATCGGCTCCGATGGGACTCAGCCTTGGTTATGTAAACCCGACAGTGGAATACAATGGCGGCTGGAACGGATTGCAGCGACTTTAGGACGCCTTGGCATGGGAGGCGTAGAGAGCCTTTCTCAGCGCATCATTCGAACTAGTAGTCCTTCGGCTGGCAATGGAGAACGGGGTTAGGAGCGGACACGTGGTGCCTCTCAGCCTTCTGGCTGTGCCTAACACAATCCCCGATCCGGGACCTTAATAATCCTAGACAAATTCCAATTTTCTGGGCTCCGGGAGTAAAAAGCGGGCCGCGACGCATTATTGCGCCCGGTGCAGGGAGTTGCCCGTGGGCACGAATAGTCAGCAGTGGTGATAAACAAGTTGTCAGTACGTGGAATCACGAAATAGCAACTCGTCGATTGCTCTTTGAACGGGCGCCAGTCAGTCTATCGTGCGAATCCGGTCCAAGTCGGATCTCTGATATGTTGGGGACCATATTGAAGGATCGCATGTCGTTGCAGAGGAGTCCGTTATATTTCCGGAATGATCGGGCGTCATCTCGGGGTTGGTTGATGATGATTGACCAATGGATAATACCATGTACGTACGCACTGAACACGAATACGAATTGGTGGGGAAGCGGAGGGGTCGGCCAAGACGTGGGTTGCGTTATCAGATCCTGATCGGATCAGTGAAAAGCAGCAGCAGTGGAACCGTCATGCCCGCGCACTTACACGTGTGGGGTATGTTCTACTAAGCCACCTAACAGATGCCAGGACAGCGAATGATTGATGGGATGCTGGTGCTAATGCATGATACTTAGTGGGTTTCCTTCCGGAAAGTTCGCATCCCAGGTGGTGCCATGTTGAATTGGCAACGAATCAGGGACCTCGTGCATATGCAATCATTCACCAATGGCAACTTCAAGCTTCTCGACTCGGTACATGTACCACATACAACCCAATGGCCCCACGAACCGACGGGAGAGCATGAGTAGATACCCTGGAGTCGAATCGAACGGCAGAACCCCTTTTTCTGACCGTCTCCAGTTGTTATTGTACTTAGCACCGCTGGAAGTTAGGTACCTATCCTACAAGATAGTGCTACAACATGTTCAGTCTGCATGCAAATAGATACCTAGAAGATGCATGTCTTGTGTGCTGTACACGTTTGTAGTAGGGACCTTACCAGATTTGCCATCCTTCTCTAACTCGAGAGAATGTTGATGAGAAAAGCATTGCGGCCTCCTTGTTGCTTGTCTGAGTCCGTATCGAGGGTCTCCGTATGGAAATTGGATGGGATGTTCGTTGTTCATGACGTCCGATCATGGGTCGATAGGGCCTGATAGTCTTATAGAAAGATGGTTCGATAAAAAGATAAAAAGATGGGGAAAAAAATGCAACTAGGTTTAATCTCTACCGCTCTGCTTCTGAAAGAGATTGGTGCTTGGTCCTCTTGCAGGGCTTTTATCGTAAGTTTCGAGTTTAAGGGGTCTCAAGTCTTTCTCCTGCACGTCAGTTCAGCCGGCTCGACGGGTTCTCCATTACCTGACTTGTCACTGTACTTGTGCTTGTCCCCTGATTTAGGGAATCAGAACCCACTAAAATTTACTCGGCTTTCCGTTTTTGGATATAATTGAATGCCATGTACTGCGAACTTACCCTCGAACTTCTACCCTAACATCGAAGTCTCTGGCCGATAAGTCCGACCTTGTTCGCACCTTTTTTCCAATTCCTGGACATGATATAGTCCAGTGCCTACGCTCCTTTTTTGACCTCGCTTTTTGCTTTGCTCTTCTTACCGTCAAGCTTCCAGAGCTCTGCATCACTCTCTTGGCGTCTTGGAGGAAGAAAATCACCACCAGCTCGCCCACCATGGACGTCGTTCTCGAGCTCACCGATACTTTCATAGCCGACCACATCTATGCCTGGGCCTATCCAGGGAAGCCGGCTCCCTACGACTACCCGAGTGTCACCAATGCTACCGGGCCCGTCTTCTCGTCATGGCAGTACAAGCCGGCAGCGTCTTTCCTCCATGTCGAGCCTAGCGAGGCTGCTTACATGAGCGCTTGGGATAGGGACAACATTTGCCGCCAGGCTATTACCCTGTTTATGATAACATGGTTCGTATAGTGCTTCCTGCCGCAGTAGGTTGCCAGTCGTTAACCCGGCTTCTCCTAGGATATTTGGCTTTCTCCTGTACTTCATCTTCGGGTCGCTGTCATACATCCTGATCTTCGACAAGAGGGCTCTGCAGCACCCCAAGTACCTCAAGAACCAGATGTGGTCGGAGATCAAGCAGGCGAACTGGGCCATGCCAGGGATAGCCGTTCTCACGACGCCGTGCTGGCTTCTCGAGGTCAATGGTTACACCAAGCTCTACGAGAACAGCGCCGACGGTCCGGGTGTCTGGTACGATATCCTACAGTTCCCTCTGTTCATCCTTTTCACCGACGCCATGATCTACCTGATCCACCGCGGCCTGCACCACCCACTCGTCTACAAGCGCCTGCACAAGCCGCACCACAAGTGGATCGTGCCGACGCCCTTCGCCTCGCACGCCTTCCACCCGGTCGACGGCTTCGCGCAGTCGCTGCCCTACCATATCTTCCCCATGCTGTTCCCGCTCAACAAGTACGCGTCGGTTGCGCTCTTCGTCTTCGTCAACTTCTGGAGCATCCTCATCCACGACGGCGAGTACCTGGCCAACAGCCCCGTCATCAACGGCGCCGCCTGCCACACCATGCACCACCTGTACTTCAACTACAACTACGGCCAGTACACGACCCTGTGGGACCGCCTCGGCAACAGCTACCGCAAGCCCAACGAGTCGCTGTTCAGGAGGGAGGAGAAGATGAGCGAAAGCGAGTGGCAGAACCAGATCAAGGGCGTCGACACCATGGTCAAGGAGGTCGAGGGCGTCGATGATAGGACGTACGAGCCGGTCGACTCCAAGAAGACCAAATAAGTCCGCTCTCGGCGGTTCCTACACTCAAAAGGGGTGCTTTTGCGCTTATGCTTGTTACACGTCGGTCCCCACGACGCCGAATTCTGCGGCATTGTGCTGTGGGGGGTTGGGTGGGGGGTAGGGTGGCCCCAGGCCCCAGACGACGACTGCTTTTCGAGACTGGTGCGTTTGATAGAAAGCGACGTGCTTATCGATATCCTCACGATGCCTTCACGGGCCGCGGGGAACCCTTGTATATAAGAGACGGACTATTGATCGGCCTTTCCTGGGCTAAGGGTGGTTAACTTAGGGGGCGACGGCGTTTACGGGGATTCACGCATATTAATATCTCGTTGCTTGTTATGGAGGGATCCCTTATTTACGGCACAGCGTCAGGGAACGAACGGTTCTGCTCGGGCATGAGGAGGCCAAAACTAGAATAGGGGGTATTTCCAATATTTAATGCACTGCCGCCGACGGGAGACGACACGAAACATACCGCTAATTAACAACCCGTTTCACGGAATTGAAAGCCGTTTCGGACGCGACGATGTCACCGGATGGAAGTTTTGGGTCCGCGTTAGCCTCGAGTACCTACCCATGGTGATGTCCGGCAGCTAACCAACCCGGGGTGCTTTGCGGCCCCCTCTCTTCTGCCGGTTAACTACCCAGGTACATAAGCCTCGCTGTCCACCAACCTAGGTACGTATATGCTGGCCCACTCAAGCTAGATGGAATGGCAGGTTGGGGATAGCTGGGGCTAGCTTGTGTGAGGGCCCCGTGCTTGTGCGCACATCGAGGTTCTCGGATATAAAACGACGCCTGAACCCGGAGCAAGGTACGCACGCGATGGATGGCGCGGTGAGCCCTTCCTCCCCTTCGGTGGCTTATCATCTTGGTTTGGTTGGTTGGTGCCAGGTACTTGCGTACTACCTAGAACATCTATGCGCATCGAGACCTAGATCTGAGATTCGCACGGAAGGGGTCGAGAGAGACATTGGAGATCTCCTGCGGCGTGGAATGGGATTAAAGGGGCGGGGTGGGGGAAGCCGAGTCGGGGGTTATACAGAATTTAGCTTGCTCATGATCCTCCCTCGGCTTATGTAGAGCGGATTCGTGTCCTGTTAGCCAAGCAGATAGAGACTTGGGGGGATTCCTAGGGCACCTAAGAAGGCAGACTATAGGAATATATTCCACGCGCGATAGGATAGGATGTGGTATCTGTAAATCTATATTACATGTACATGGTCGAGCCGGAGGAGGTTCTGAAGCGCAGTAACGATGAGCGGTGCCAATCGATAATGATGACGAGCAACTCTGCGGTCGTCTTCCCTTACCTCCAGCGATAATTGGGTGGTATAGAATAACACAGCCCGATAGAAGTAAAGTCGAAGTCATCTTCGAGACCTAATCATCGAGAAACGTACTGAATATTCCAGCTCCTCGGCCTCCTCGACCTGCCCCGCAGCATCTGTAACGCCGTTTAAAAAAAAGAGATGGTAATAGCCTGCACTGCTCCGGGGGAATATCGAATGAACCGGGGGTTTCGATAGTATCCCCTTGACCAAAAACGCCATATCCGTGGTACACAAGAAAAAAAAAAAAAAGATTTCGGAGAGTAGTCGCCCGCATAGCCGTTGACGGGGTAGCAGTCTAGTCCATCCGTGGGACGCTTCGAATTCGGTATCGGGATCGCATTCCCCCTTTACTCATCTCTCTTCTTTCCAACCATGCAAGAAAACGAGCAAAACCAAGACCCTTTCATGGCGCAATCATAAACCACACAACCCCTCGGTCATCTCAGTCCCCCTTTCCCTCGGTTCCTCCCTCCTCACGAGAAGCTGACGAACTTGGGATCCCTGGGGCGGCCGTCGGGCGCAATGCCGTTGGCGCTGAAGCGCTGCTCCATGTAGACGCGGCGGGCGTCGTCGAAACGGAGGCGGCGCTTCTTCATTATGCGCAGGATCTCGGCCTTGGCGGCGTCGTCGAGCCCCGCGCGCGCGTCACCCGATGCCACGTTGCCCGAGAGGTCGAAGTTGGCGCTCGACAAGCCCGCCTCGACGTCCCCGGCGAACGACGATGGTAATCGGGAGTATAGGTAGTCGCGGGCGCCGTCAGGGAGGAAGGGCAGTTCAGGGATTAGGTGCAGCCACCGCCCACGCGTGAGGTAGAGGGCCGTGCCGAGGACGAGGACCAGGAAGGTCAGGTAGTAGACCAGGTAGTCCATATTCTGGGTAATGGTTCGTTCGGTCTCGCGTATATTCCCTATGTTTTCGTTGGAAGTTTGATGCGTAGCGATGAAGCGAGCGAGGGCGACGATGATACCGGGTGTGGCGGAGCTTACGGGCGGGAGGCCTCGGAAGTGGGAGGTAAGAGGTGGAAAAGACGTAAAGTTGATGAATGGACAGTAGAGCGCTCAAGGTGGGCGGAAGAAGCGGAAGACAACAGTACGAAGGAGGAAAAGAAGAAATTGCAGACGTGCAATCACAACTAGACAGTTGTATATCAGGCCATCGAGGGCCGCGGGTCGTTAGATTCGGAGCTGATTGAACCCCAAAGGTAGATTGGGGACTTTGATGAGATGTCGACTGACGACGTAACTCCTTTGAAGGGCAGCAGGGGTCGGGCAGTAGTGGGTGGGTCCGACCCATTTCTGGGGCTATGAAGTTGAGGAGTGGCCCGTGCACGGAACGATGACCAAGGGCTATGGAAGCGTGGCCGTCCAGCACGACCCACGTCCGCCGTCTCCACTGAATCAATCTAAAAATTGCCTACAAGCAACTAGTCCCGATCGGGTCAACTAAGCGATTCACACACTTTGCTTTGTGCAGGTACAGCAGAGTACTGATATACCAAATCGTCGCAACAGCAGATTCTTTCGAACATTTGGAAGCCCTCTTCGAGACCTCCCGATTTACACGCCCCAAAACACGCGAATCAACATGTCTGCCGCTGCCAGCCCTCTCGCCCCGGCCGATCTGGTCTGGGAGATCGTCCGTGAGTTTCCCGAGCGAATATCTCTGGCGGAGGTGATACTGGGAAAAAAGTGAAAGGAAGAAGAAATTGGAATTGACGATTTTCGGTTACGTAGGAAGCCAGAACTCCTACCTCGTCAAGAGAAAGCAGTCCGGCGGTGTCCAGTTCTCTCGTGACCCTCTCAACCTGAAGAACTTCAACTCGCGCAAGGTACGGAAAAGAAAAACTCCCACGCGGACTTCACCTTGGCTTGCCTTTCGAAGTGGTGGTTTAGGCTAACATGGATTGTAGCATGCTGGTTTCGTCAACAACAAGGTACGGGGAACTGCTACGTGGCTGTTCTGCTACGATAGAGGCATGAATTTGACATGTGGATGAATAGGCCCTCGGTGTTCTCCCTGCCGAGAAGGGCGGCGTTAAGGTCCTCAGCAAGAAGGAGTCTGCCATCCAGCAGCCCGCCAAGGCCGTTACTGAGACGACCTACCACGGCGGCAAGTCTACGCGACAGTGAGTTCCACCCGTCCATATCCTTATGGCCCTTCGCATTCGTGCAGTGGATAGCGTCGCTGAGATATCTCGTCCCGTAGCACCTACAAGGCTGTTGCCAACCAGGCCGCCAAGACAGGCTACCGCCCCGACCTCCGCGAGGCCGCCGTCGCGCGTGTCTCTGCTATCCGCCAGTCCCAGAGGCCGACCAAGCCCGAGCCAGAAAAGAAGCTGCGTGGCGCGAAGGCCAAGAAGGCCGCTGAGGCTTCGTCGTAAACTCCCGACGACTGCTGTGGGCAATGAAGGTGTAACAAGCGGGTCGTGTAATGAAAGTTATGGCGGGCAGCGAACGGGCGTACTTGCCTCAGTCGATAGTCAGATGGATCCAACAGAAATGGAAACCGGTTGACGAACAATGCACAAAGTTCTGTCTTGGAGAGGCTCTGCTCTACGGTTCAAAGCTGGTTTAGCCCCTTCATTTTGGAACGGCCTGGCCTCCTTTCTCCTACCCTATTCAGTGCCATGAGAAGATAGCATCGTCTTGCACGATTACATGCTGGCCTCCGGGCTGAATGAGTAGACAGCCTTCAAAATTTACCCCTAGGTTAAGTCGGAGGGGACCCATCTCCTACTTTCCGTAGTACCGGTAGCCGTGTGGACATGCCATCATCTGCCTTGGTCCGGTCTTGCCCGATGCCGACGAAAAAGCCTCGGTTCTAGGAATACAGTTTCCACGTTAATACTGCACTGTGAGGGAACGGTATAGCCCTGATATCATCGCACGAGAACGCCATGCGAGACTGTCGAGTTTCTCGGATCACGGGTTGCTTGACGATGCCCGCCGTCGAGAAGGGTAGATCTACTTCTAACTAGATAGGGGAGATATCGTAGGATTTCTTACGAGGTAGGCAGGCGCATGCGAACCGGATTGGTTTACCTGGCAGTCCCGACTAGCTGAAGCAGACCCCATGTCGTAAGCTTACATGTGCCGAAGTTCAATTAGGCTTGAGCCTTCGAGGAGTTCGGGTACATGATAACGGTGACTGGAAGAGCATGGACGGGTTCGTCGGATCTAATGGTGGGGGGATGTGATGGGGGAATTAGGAGCTGCTGAAAGGCCCCGGGGAAGCCATTTTCCCGCTTCCTTAACATTATTACTAGGTAGGTACCTAGTAGCATCAAACAGCACTAAAAGGGGAAGCTCTGCCCCAATTACGTCGTAGGAATGTCACTATGTAGTACAGTCTTCACATGGTAACCCGGTCATTGCCTGCACGTCGCTAGGTAGTTAGCGTTAAACCCTCAAGGTAATTCCCCGCCAAGGTACGGGAGACTGCGAACGAAATGCCCCGCCATCTTCCCGTAGCTTATACATGAAGTCGAGACTTTCCTCATACAAAGCTGCCATACAACTCCTCCGACAAGTCTCCATCCAAGAATCTCGCACGTTTCAGATCCCCCCCCAAAAGATAGGCTGTCGTATTGTAAGTATCCTATATTAAAAGACGTCTTGTTTTCACTCAGATGACCGACTATTCTTCCATCTGATGTGACTTGATTGACTGATCTCAACTTTCAGTAACCCCGCCTTAACTCTCAACAAGGAGACATAACTCAACTTATACTACCCCACTCGTTACCGCAAATATGGTCAAGGCTGGTATGAAGCTCACCAAATCTCATGAAAAGTCGTACTAGTAGGCTAGATGCGCTGACAAGCTATCACAGTCGTTGCTGGAGCCTCCGGCGGTATTGGCCAGGTGTGTGTTCCTTGTTACGCCAACCTCGTAGCCGGCGATCCAGAGCTAATAAGCGGTGACGCTAGCCTCTATCCCTTCTCCTGAAGCTCTGTCCCTACGTCGACGAGCTTGCCCTCTACGATGTCGTCAACACACCCGGCGTTGCTACCGATCTCTCACACATTTCCTCAACTGCTGTAAGAGACCGCTCCAGTAATGAGCATGAAGTCCGCCGAGAGCTAAAACGCTGATGTCCATTATAGAAAGTTACCGGTTACCTTCCCAAGGACGATGGCGGCAAGGCGGCAATGAAGGATGCTGACATTATCGTCATCCCCGCCGGCATTCCCCGTATGTTCCACTAACAGCTCGGAATTATAAGGCATTAGACAACTTACACGGGATTAGGCAAGCCTGGTATGACCCGTGACGACCTCTTCAACATCAATGCGGGTATCGTCAAGGGCCTCATCGAGATCGCTGCCGAGGTGGCTCCCAAGGCATATATCCTTGTCATCTCCAACCCCGTCAACTCGACCGTTCCTATCGCTGCCGAAGTCCTCAAGGCCAAGGGCGTCTTCAACCCCCAGAAGCTCTTCGGTGTCACCACCCTCGACATCGTCCGTGCCGAGACCTTCGTCGCCGAGATTGCTGGCAAGAAGACTGGCTCCGAGCTGACCGTCCCCGTCGTCGGAGGCCACTCTGGCGAAACCATCCTTCCCCTCTTCAGCAAAGTAGCCGGCGTGACTATCCCCGATGACAAGTATGATGCTCTCGTCAACCGTGTTCAGTTCGGCGGTGACGAGGTCGTCAAGGCCAAGGATGGCGCGGGATCTGCCACCCTATCTATGGCCTACGCTGGTTTCCGGTAACTGCTTTCCCCAACCGCCCCTTTTATTTTCCATAGCCACCATAAACTAACATTTTGTGTAGTTTCGCTGAGAAGGTGCTGAAGGCTGCGGCTGGCGAGAAGGGCCTCGTGGAGCCCAGCTACGTCTACCTCCCCGGTATTCCCGGTGGTGAAGAGATCGCCAAGACCACCGGTGTTGACTTCTTCTCTGTTCCCGTTGAGCTTGGCGTAAGTAATCCCGTGGCCGCTCTGCAAATCCCCGGGACTCGGCTAACCGCTTGACAGCCTAACGGTGTCGAGAAGGCCCAGAACCCCCTGACGGGCATCACCGACAAGGAGAAGACGCTGCTGGAAGCCGCGATCAAGGGCCTCAAGGGCAACATCGAGAAAGGCATCACCTTCGCCCACAACCCCCCTCAGAAGTAAACCTCCCCTCCCCCCTTTAGTTGCCGTTGGCTCGTCCGGCGTAACGTCGCCATGGATCATGATGACTTTCTCCTACCCCCTTTTTTTGATGGGTTTGATTGGGGCTTCGCCGTTTCCCGTCGGGATGATGAGTGTGATTTTCATATCACGACCAAAAGCCTTTCCATCTTGATGAGTGGATCAGGGGATTATTGGCGTGGAGCATAGAGGAAGAAAAAAGAATTACCATCTGAAGTCATACAAAAGCACCGGCGGCGTGAATTAAAAGATCTGGCGACTGATGATTTGTGTGTCTCCTTAGGTTGTGAAGAAGGTGACGGCGCCCGGTCCCGTATTTTCTCCGTATCGCGCCCCATCCTGCCCAGCCCAGAACAGCACAACAAGAGACACCGAGGCGGGGAAAAAAAAATGTTGACGGTTTCGAAAGCGAGGGCCATCGATGGATGGAAGCCGCGGACGTATATGTACGCATTAGGGGAGGTGGAGGAAATCTCGTAACCAAGAGAAGGCAAAAATAGCTTTTTGGCGTCTCCCTACAGACGACTCTTAAAGTCTTGGGATCTCGTGATCATCTCCGTCTTCGTTTTCGCCGAGGATACCAAGTATAGACACAAACGCCTCGCGAGCGACTTCTCTTTCGCCCATTTTCCCAACGCCGCCGGTCTAAACTAGTTTAGAGGCTTCTTTCGCAAAGTGAACCCCCCCTCTCTCCTTTCCCAATATACATACCCGCAACTCCCAAAACTCCCGAAACCCGAACTCGTCGTCTGCCCGAATCAACCCATTTGCCGTGCACGCATGTACGCCTTGTCTGTGTATGGCCCTCCATCCCCTCCGTACGCCTTCTTGAAAAAGAATCGTGCAACAATACCCATCCATCCGTCGTCACGCGGACAAAGTTCCGCGCTTTTGAAAAACGCAGGCCCGCCGTAGATATTTTGGGAGCACGGGGGCATTGCCGGCGGGGCCCGGGGACGAGCCTATTTGCAAGTTTCTGTGGTCAGCACGTATGGGGGGATTGTGCGGCTCTCAGCAGGTGACAAGACGGACATTCATTCTCGGACAATTTAGAAGGCAATAACAAAGATATCGACCGACACGAGGGCATTTAAAGGGGGTTTTTTTTTTCGGGTTTAAACGATGTTTAGGTAGGTTTATATCCGAAACAGTTCGTTATGTAGTTAAGTAGGCAAGGAGGACAAGGATGGAACCTGTCTGTCTCTGGTGAAGTGAAAGGAGTGACTTACTCAAAGAATTGCGGGGGTCATCGGGGGGCCCGTATTAGGAGGCTCGTTCTCCGAGCGGTATATCGAGTATGATGTAGGCGCGGTGACTCTCTGTTCATCGGCTCCAATTACGTTAGGTGAGCTAGAGGGCCTTCGTCTTGATCTGGAAGACGGCGCCCGGGAGCTCGTTGGTCTCGCCCTGCACCGTGGCGCTGATACCCATGGCGGCCAGGGCCCCGCGCAGGATGCCACAGGGGAACCAGAGGAACTATTTCATCGTTTCATTGCGTTAACAATCCATGTCCCCACTGGCGGACGAGCCAAGTTAAAAGGGAGGTAGAGAGTAGAAGAAGAATAGAAAAGGGGCGGTCTTTAGAAAGCAAGAGAACGGGGAAGAAGGAAGGGGGAAAAAAGAAGAAAAAAATGGAAAAAAAAAAATTATACACATACGGGTTGAGCCCTCACGACGGCCTGGCCCCCGGTCTCGGCGCTCATGCGTGACAGCGGCCGGAACGCATTGTCCGTCAGCACGTAGACGCCGCGGTGGTTCGTCTTGAGGTTGTCGACTTGCTTGCGGAACACTAGCATCCAGAGGTCCTTGCACACGAACTTGATGGCGTCGAGGGCATCGTGGAAGCGCGGGCGGTCGCGCGAGAAGCTGCGCGGGAGGCAAAAGCAGCATATTAGTTTCCGAGTTTATTTTCTCTCTTGTCTCGTGGCTTTCGGGGTGGGAGGGGGAATAGAAAAGAAGAAAAGAGATAGAAGGGCACACAGAATCGAAGATAAAAATAGAATATACGAACCGCTCAACCAACCCCATCCCAACACGATACCCCAGCGCCTCAAGACGGAAAAAGACGGCATCCCGCTCCTCGTCCTCGTCCAGCAGCCTACTGCCACTACCACCACCAACACGCGAGCCTCCGGCCCCTATTCCCGAGCCTGCTCTCCCCGTGCCCGTCCCCGTAGCAGCGCTGGTGGCGCTCCGCGAACGGCCCCCAGCCTCGGCCACCACCGCCGAGTTCGACAAATCGCCGCCACTGCTCTGCTTCGCGGACGCGGGCACGGAGGAAGAAGAAGAAGAAGACGACGAAGGGGAAGCGGAGGCCGCCGCCTGCTCCTCGACCTCGTTAGTCACGCGGTACGCCATGGGCACGAGCTCGATGAGCAGGAAGTCGAGGCACGAGGTGCTGAGGAAGGAGGCCGACGGGTCGCCGGCGTTGAACGGCGGGACGGGCTGGTCGAAGGACATCGTCTTTTTCCCGTTCTCGCGCTGGCTCTCGTTCTGGATCTGGATCTGGTTCTGGGGTTGACCCCGGCTTTTTTTCTTCTTTGTCTACGTCGCTCCCGTTTTCGCCGCTAGCACTTTCGGTACGCTGCCCGCTTAGCTGAGGGATCGAAATAATGTCACCGGTCGCTGGGCGTCTTCTAATTCCAAATAATCGAGTCTGCGAGTTCTTGGAAACCTTATGCCGATCTGTAGCGTTTCTCTAGCCAAGGTTCGCAGCGCACAGATGGCGCTAGATTCGCGTGCTCGTTATGTCGTTGAATGTCTCTCTTTCCGAAATCGCGGGATCTAGGTCGAGGCTGAAAAAGCCAGGGGATAGACAAGCAGCTGGAGCTTGATGAGCTTTTCGTACGTAACGAGTAGGAATGATTTAGAATGGAGACCCCACTGCGTCAATGCCCCGGTAAAAGCATAAAACCCAGCAATATCGACTTTGTTACCTATACACAGTATAACAGTCCCAATAATTACATATCTAAAGAGAGACATGTCTGTTTGCGAAGAAGTCCATAACTTGTATTATTTCGCAGACCACGCAAATACTTGCGAGGACTCATCTATTCTCTGTTCTGAGAAATAGGGGATAGAAGAAAAAGGCGAGAGTCACGACACCGGACACGCGTTCTAGAGGTCAACAGAGGCATTGCAACGTCCTATGTCCATATGGTTAGGGCTAATTAAGGCAATCTCCTGATGATAAGCTACACACGTATATCAAATGTCCACCAAGTCGTCGCTGATCCAGTTCAAGTATCCTTGGAAAACACAAGAGGTATTCTTTTCCATCGACGCCTGAAAGACAGCCAGCTAGCTATTTTCCCTTTCCGTATCGCCACGCGAATTTTCTCACTACAGCCCGCCGGGTGAATTCATCGCGGTCTATGTACAAAGAAGTTATAAGATGATCGGATGGCGGCGGATAGGTTATGGTGAAGGCCCGGGAGGACATCACCCCATCATAAGACCGCCATCCGAGCACGTCCTACTCCTAGACGAAGCATCGTAGGGTATCATTGCAGCCTTGGGAAATTTTGTAGAAGATGAGGCGGGAGAAATCTGGACTCCTCTCAATTCGCTCGCGACATTAAGTCGTCGAAGATCCAGGATGATGCTGCTGCTAAAGAGACAGAGATCCATCTTCCGTTGCAGTCCTAACGCCCCCAGCGAAAGCGAGCCTGTGGAGCCGGCTTCGACGGCTTCCACCCGACCACATGGTGCTAGTTCTGACCTAGAGCCAAGCCCCTTCGATGAGGAGCCCGTAGCAACTTCGAAAGCAGTCTTTTGAACCATCTACGGCTAGTAGCCGAAAGGAGAGGGGAAGAGGGAATCCCCGCCATCGAATCCCTGCCCATAGTTCTGACGTTTCGGTGCCCGCACAATAGGCTCATCGTCCTCGTCACTGCTCAGGGTTAAATCGATGACCTCCGCCGGCCTCTTCCCCCCCGCCGATCTCGGAACGCTCGAAGGCTCCCTGGAGGCTGTGGTAGAAGCACCACTTGGCGTCGCAATGTTGAACATGGAGTGATTGGGGGTAGGCGGAGAGCTCTCCTCGAGCGTTTGTTTGCTCGTCGTTCCGTTGAATGCACGTGAGTCGGATAAGATTGAAATGTCGTCATCGTCCTCCGCTTTAGCGTTGTTGCTTGAATACCGCGATCTTCTAGGTTCTGGTTCACCTGCCTGGGTCCTCCACTGGCCGTCCGGCTCGATAGTCACCTGCTCCTGGGATTCTGATGTGTTTTCCAGAATATCCCGGACATACTCATCAACTGCCAAGTTCTCGAATGGCGCTGACTTGTTGCATACGGGGCAGACCCATTGCGGGCCCTGTTCTTGCAGTTGCAGATAAGAATTCGCATCAAAGCATTGGATGTGAGAACAGAGGATCGATCGGCAGGGAGTGGTCAGCCTTGTATAGCTGAGTGGGCATCTGAGAGACAGGACCTGGGACGTTGCCACGACATCCGGGTCATTGGCCGCTCTCGAGACTTCCAAACTTTAGCACATTCCTCTGTAGATCGAGAGAATACCAGACTTACGTTCTTGAACCACTGAATTCTTGGCGATCTTCTTGCCCCTGATCTTCCCGACGAGGTCGTCGACGGGAATTGCTCTGCAGAGGTACAGGCCCAGATAGAACTTCTGTGGTCTCAGGTCAGCTTCGTTCGTGGGGTGAAGAGAGGTCCACTTGGATCCAATAATCAATGCTCACTCGACCACGATTGGAAGGGTTTGTCTTTTTCACCTTTGTTGTCAGTGCGTACGTGAACTCGACATTGTTCATATAGTTGTATTGCTTTAAGCGCAACAAATCGGTGATGTCGACGGGTCGCGTCGACCCAGGTTTGCCTTTCAAGCCACGAAGGTTCGCCTTAATTTCACCCCCGTTCACCTTGATCTCAGATTGGTGAGGAAAGGCAATATCCTGGACGCCTTGATTGTCCCCAGCGCAAAACAGCATGACTCTCATGGATTTATTGTTGGCACAACGGTTGAGTAGAGGATAGTCATTGACCTTCAAGGGGATGTTGATCGAATTCCGATGCTGGCTCATAGCTAAGATTTTATGTCAGCATGATCGCCTAGAGAATGACGAATGAGCTAGCTGATCGTATTGCTCAACAGTCGGGTGGAAGACGAGTATTTCTTACCCTCGCACGTACGTATGTCACCTAACCTGGCTTCCACAACATAGAATGGGCTGGCCTTAAAGTGAAGCTCTGATGAAGACTGCGGGTGCCCCCTATAACCGCCAGCAGCATGCCCAGCGCTGTAGCTGTTGTAATTGCCTTGGGAATAACCAGTGGTCTGCATGGACGGGGGACCACTATGGTAGGGATAATTACTCCGACTCCCTTGACCCTGGCCGTAGCCATTGCTGTGTGAATGCGACGCGGAAGGCGACATGGCTGAGTGCGACGCGTTGGACGAGCTCGAGGCCCCTCCGGGACGGAAGTTCTCTATGGAGTTTCTCATGTGTGCGAAGGTTGCGGGATCGGAATGATAGTTCTCGATGAGTGCTGTGGAAAAGAAGTAGAGTTAGCGACAGGCGGAACGAGGTGGTGGGCAGTTGAGTTGGCAAGCCAGGTGAAGACGAGTAGAGAAGTCTGGATGGCGTGGGAGTTCCTATAGCAAGGAAAGATATACAGATAAACCACAAAGATTAATGCGTCCTGATCAGAAGTTGTCGCCTCAGATATGCTTGAGACCTCGAGGGACGGCTGGGCTCGGATGACTTAGATCAGGGCTGACCATCTTTTCAATCGGGGCGCCCAGAGGATGTATGACTCCTTCCTCACATGGTTTCAGAGACTCGTGCTCGGGGTGAGTTGGCAATGGACGATTAGGATTGGAAGTAGGATCCGGCTCATTCAAATTTTATGTAGATGATAGATAGATATAAGGGACATGTGACCAGAGGGCCAGGCTAATATTACCATTCTTAATGCGATTTTGCAGCTCGAGTTTGACACCGCTGGTGCGCAACCCATTGGTAGCGCAAATCTGTTGTAGTTGTTTATTCAAGAGTGTCGCCACGATCCGCTCGAGTGACCGAATCTCGTTATTCGAAGCCATGACTACTACCGTCTAAGGTAGGGGCGGACGGTCACCACGGGGCGCTTCATAAGGAAGGCTCGCCCGGGTTGTTCCTTTCCTCCCAGCCGAGCGTTCGAGGTTCGATGTTGGACGTTCGAGGTTCTCTACTTTGTCGCCGGTTGCGATTGGCTAATGGTTCCAAGGTCCTAAGGCCGCGATCCGTAAAAAGAGCCACCGAACTTCTACCCCGGCGAATTGCGACAGTGCCAGAGCGCGGAAGGAGATGACGCTTTCAGCCTTATTAGAATACCCGCCAGGCAGGGCGAAGAAGCTAAATAAATAAAAAGAAAAAAAAAACCCCCCGTGTTATATCGAAGCGGTCTCTATGATCACTAGCTCAGGGGAAGCTGTATTACTGGCGAAAAGGAAAGAAATTTATTCAAAAAGAGCCGGTAAAGAAAAGGTGGTAGATGGCTTAAAAGTTAAGCTAAGTAGACAGGTAGTCAGTTGTTTATGGATCTTAAAGGTTGTCGTCCCCGAAATCGCCCCCAAAGTACTGAATTATGGAACAAAAGAGGGATGCACAGACCCTGTTACCTTCTCCGGAAAGCGGTAACCACTTCGCCAAGACGGGTTTGCATCACGAAGACACGAAGACCCCGCCATCTAGCGCTACTGCCTGCTTAAACATGCGCTAAATGCTTATCTTATCAGAAACTAGATCCCCTGGAAATGCTACTTTTTTTCGCCTCAACGTCCGCTGTGCATGCCCTCCATGATTTCAACGTCGTGAAAGGGTAGGTAGATATCCTATCTGCAGATTACGGAGTATTTGTCCTTGAGGTATGTACCTTGTTTCTATTATAACCTGGAAATGTTCGCTACGGGGCATGTAGCAATTTAATTTCCGGGTCCTCCAAAACGTGCCCTTGGGATTTCTTCGTGATTCGGCGTTCCGTGTAACTTCACTGTATACCCGAATCGACAGGCTTGCTCGAGGGGAATTGTGCGTGAGACAAACTTTGGCATTGCGCAACCCCTGCCTTCCTCCGCATGGAATAACACACACAAGTCATGATATTGATAGATAACTGATCTTCATTCTTTCTCCCCGTACTTACTTACGTTACACTAGCCTCCATCCATTCGAACTTAAACTCACTACCTACCTATCTGACACCCTTCCACGAGGACGACGGCGACAACAAATCACAGACAGACCAGGCACAAAATGGCGAAGAGCTCCCGCGCAAGCACGCGTAAGGCGAACAATCGACGCCTCAAGGCCAACGTCTTCGGACCGGTCGAGTCGGCGCGCGCCGAGCGCCTGTCGGCCAAGCTCCTCGAGCTGGCGTCCCAGCCCAAGCCGGAAGTGAAGGAGGTGAAGGTCGCAGAAGATGTCGAGGCGGCAGAGGAAGAGGAGGAGGCAGAGGCCATGATGGAGGAGGACACGGCGGCGGCGGAGAACGCTAACGACAGTAAGACATCTTCATAGCCTACGCCATGCGTTTAGTAGGTCTAACCAGTTGCTACCAGCGATGGACGTCGACAACACCACCACCACGGCAGCGAAGTCGGCGTCATCGAACAAAAAGCGCGACGGCAAGGGACGCATCCAGAAGCGGAAGAAGAAGGCCAACAAGGTCGTATTCGCCCTGTACAAGGACAAGAAGTCGTCGAAGAGGAAGCATTAGAAAGGCAAGTTCATTTGCCAAGGGACAACTTTTTTTTTTTCAGGTTTTGGGAGGTCAATCGGCTAGGAGTTTGGTTGCTTCTTTTTATTTTCATGGTACAACTAGTATACATCCATCCAACTGTACAAATGGTACCTCACGAAACCGTCCCTGGCCCCGCCATTGCCCTCGACTCCATGCTCTGCGCTGAGACCGGAGCCGGGGTTGTTGTCGACGTAATCCCTCCTACCGTAGGTGCTGGACCAGGAGCTGCAGTTGGTATAAGGGGTGTTTGCAGCGGTGTCGTTGGCGGATGAAATTCTAGTTTTGTGTTCGTATAAGGAGCCGTAACTGGGGCTGCCATTGGAAGGGGTGCTGCGGTGTTGGATGTAGGTGTCGTACGTTGAGACTTCTGTTCATGCGGCACAGCTGACACTGGTACTGGTGTTGCTGGTGTCACTGAAGGGGGGTCTGTGGGTCCCGGTGCAGATTTCGCAGACAGGTCTCCTGAATCAGTAGAGGTGGCCAAAGCTGGCGCCAGCTGTGATGCCGACGCAGGCGTCTCGGCTGGTTGAGGTTCCCGGACATCCTCTTTCCCATCTTCATGCGTTTCGGCGGGTTCCGGCTGCGGTTTCGCCGGCCCAGGAGCCTTCGGGTCCAGGAACCGAGCCGGAACACCGCTAGCCGCCTGGGCGCCGTTACCGAGCCAGGCGCCGACTAGCCGGCTCCACTTGTAGTCGCCGCGCCGCAGCTTCTGGATCTCCTTGTATGCGTAGCCGTTGTAGTACGGGAGGCCCGTCTTCGGGTCCCTGTACCGCGCCGGGTGGTTCGTGATCACGCAGCGCGGTGCCGGTGTCGGTTCTGTAAATTCTTGGTCAGACGTTGCCTTTCATGCTCTTCATACCTACCGCCTGCGTATTCTCGGAGAAATAGGGAAAGAACATGATGAACTGTGCACGTACTCGCTAGTTTGCCCATTTCCTGGCCGAACAGAATGTGGTTCTGTACGGCCTTCTCCTTGATGGCGTCCTCGTCGAAGTTCTGCAGGATGATGCAGTTGCGCGTCGCCTTGCCGTTAGCCGGCGGGGAGGGCGGACGAGAAGGCGCAGCTGACTGCGTTTTCGCTGCGTTTGTGCGTGCCGATTTTTGATTGGCAAGGGATGTTGAAGATTGGCGGCGTTTCTGTGTAGGCGCCTTCTGGACGGAAGGGGCTGCGGGCTTGGGTGGCTGCGAGGGCGTTGGTGTAGGAGGGAGGCTGTTAGTTTGCGGCATCGACAACGGCGAATGTCTCTGCACGGTGCTAGGGGGTGCTAAGACGTTTGACGATGCATTCGGCGTAGAATGATATCCTATCATGGGCATAGATAGCCCACCTTTAGAGACTCCAGCTGGTGGAGCTAAGAAACTATTCGGTGGCTTCATCTCTGGAGGCTTCATTAACCCAGTCTGCTGAGGCGGCGCGAACATGCTAGTTGTATATGTACTCGTTGCCGGTGGTCTAATATCCGGCGGCTTCATCTCAGGAGGTTTGCTTTCCGGTGGTTTCGATACTGGTAATTGAGGACTCGGTTGAGTTGTGGGCTTGATGGGAAGAGGTGAGGGCAATGTCTTCTGAGGAGATGCCGTACTCGTATCCACAGCTTTCTCGGTGGCTGCTGGTAACGCAGGCTGAGAAGAGGCCGTCTTTTCCAATCCCGACTTGGTCATGCTAGGTGAGCTTCCACCTGTTGCCTCAGTTGTTTGAGGCGTCTCCGAGGAGTTTTCGGGCTTCGACGCCGATTTCTCGCCTCCCGCCTCTGCTACGGACGAGGGTGTCTGAGCGGGCGTAGCGTCGAGCTCGCCTCGGGTGGACTCCTTGGTCTGGGAATCATTGTCTTTCTTCGAACTTTCTACCGACTCTTCGTGGGTAGTTTCGTGGGCGACGTTGGAGACGCGCTTTTTCTTAACCGGCTTATCTTCGATGGTGACGATCCTGCCGACATGCCTCAGTTTGCCATCGATCCACTCCCCCATGCCACTCCAGAACGTGACTACAGGGCCGTCGAGTGTCCGGTTGTTAAGAGCCGCCAACTTGGCTCGACGTTCCTCTTCCCGTTGCTTCTCCGCCTCCTCCCAGCGGTTTAAACTCTTGGCGTTCTTCTTCTCCACAATCGCAGCCTCTGCGAGCCTTTCGGCTTGCGTCATGGGCGGCTTCTTGAGAGCCTCCAACTTCTTCGCTTTCCGCTCCATAGCCTCGACCTGCTTGAGACGCTTGACCTCACGTTCGATCATCTGCCTGTGTAGCTGCTCTTTGCTGAGCATTGTCGTCCCTCTCTTCGACGCTCGGGTGGGCATGTCAGCTGGAGAAGGCAGCCAACTTGTCCTCTCAGATTTCTTCTTGGGTCTTGGTGTTGGAGTCGCCGCAGTCGAGCTGCCAGTAGTCGCAGAAGTGGTATTTATTTTCACTTTCTTCCGAAATTTGATAGGAATCGCTTCCTGCGCCTTCCGCTTCCTTGCCGCTTGTCTACTCTCCCTAGCCTGCCTCTCTAGCTCTTTCTCTCCCTCCATCTCATCACCATTCTCTTGAGCATCTTCATCGTCGGAAGACGAATCCATTTGCACATCGGAGGCATCATCTTCGACGTCGGTGAAACCAGCATCGTCTTCAGCTTCCGCAAAGAGGAGTTCGAGTTCATCGTCTGGCTCTTCGGCAGCGATCATCGACTTCATGCGGTTCCCGGCGGTAGAGCGTTTCTCTCGGCCAGTTGCAAGCCAATGAACGGGCGTCGGTCCCGCCTCGTTGCTGGAAGCGGCATCATCGGTGCTTGAGTCTGACTCGTTTGATTCGATCTTGGAACCGTCGATTTGCATACGCTCTTCATCCCCTACAGAAGCCATCTCGGCGGACTTATTCGACGATAGCAGCTGCGCGTATTATCTGGACTTTTGCGTGGTTTTAATCCATCATACCCGTGTGGTCATCATTCATGTGCGAGCTGATGTTAATTGCAGCAAAGTCCAAAGATCTTTCTGTGAGCTGCAAGGCTGAAGAAAGTGGAGCCAAGGCCCATGAACGCGTTTCGGTGCTGACAAGTTAGCGTGGAAGTCGCAGAATCACCAATTTTCGGCGCTAGTCCTTGTCTAGCTAGCCTTAATTACTTGCATAATTTAGCGTATCTCATCCTCCGAAGTACCTATGTACTGTATTATTTGCCGGTGATTCATATGGCCATTCAAGATCGAATGCCGAACTAACATCACTGCTGAGCCCGTCGGCATCTTATCCATACCACGAGCCATTTGCTGGGTAATTAGGATATCTTCCCCGCCCTTCAGCTCTTTGTGCCGTTACATCGATATGATTTCCAAGATTGATCATAGATGAAGGGTATCACCATCACCATCATGGCTCCTTTATTCCCTTCGAACTATCTACCTTAGGTAGGAAACCGCATCTCTTCGAATCTGTATAGGAGAACGGCATCCAGCCCAGAAGTCTAACAATGCCACAAATCCCCGCCTTTGACGCGCTTCCCTTGCAGAAGCATGGGCCGCCAGGCAACGCATGGGGTTTATTTGGCCCTGACGACCAGCTTGGACGACTCAACTTCCTCACTCCGGAAGTGGTGAAGGCCGCGGCAAACGAGATACAAGTCGGCACCCGTATCTCCTTGGACTGGGATTTGGACAAACCAAAGGTTCCCGGTTACGATCGTCAGATTTTCCGGCACCGGATATTGAATAAAGCCCCAAGTATACAAAACGACGATGCAGTCGAGTTCAACACGCAGGGTGGCTCTCAGTGGGACGGTTTAAGACATTTTGGTATGCATTTACCATCCCTGTGATTCTGTCACCACTGCATACTTAAAACCGAACGAAGGCTATCAGAGCTACCAAAAGTTCTACAATGGACGAACACAAGACAATTTCAGCATCGGCGACGACATGGGCATCAATAGTATGCATCCGTTTCATGAGGATTAAGGAGATCATAACTAACCCGGTCCGAGTCTGGGTTGAGAACGGCGGAATCGTCGGCCGCGGTGTCCTACTCGACTGGGCCGACTGGGCTGTTAAGAACGGCATTGACCCGGACCCGTTCCGTTCAGCTCCCGTAGAGCTCAATCATCTCAAGCGCATCGTAGAAGATTGTAACATTGAGTTCCGGTCAGGCGACATCCTGTTCGTCCGGGTCGGCTTCGTGAGGGCCTATAATGAGCTCCCGTCAGAAGAGCACGACGGCTTCTTTACCAAAGCAGACTCGCGTTTCGTGGGGCTGGAGGCTACGCAAGATTCCTTGCGATGGCTGTGGGAGAAGCAATTCGCTGCTGTCGCCAGCGACTCCCCTGCCTTCGAAAGAGGTCCCATAAACGGTCCGTTCAACCACCCAGATGTCAACATCCATCAATGGTGCTTGGCTGGCTGGGGAATGCCTATTGGTGAGCTTTTCGACCTCGAAAGGCTGGCGCAGGAATGTCGGCGGCTGGGTCGTTGGTCGTTCTTCGTGTCTAGTATGCCATTGAAGGTGAGTACTTACCCATACGGATAAAATTTGCCATTGACAGTATCAGGTACCGGGCGGCGTCGCAAGCCCGCCCAATGCTGTCGCCATATTCTGATTCAAGTCTACTTGGGTTTAGATGAATTGTTCCTTTCGTGTTACGACGTATGTCGAACGTTCGTTTCTATTTTACGACCCTCTGAAGGTGATGTCATAATTCTCGGACTTGCTTGTACATAGCGTCTGCCCTCATAGTGTACTTGATTCCCTTGTCGACGCCAGCCCCCTCGTGGTACATGTCTCTCTGCTGGAATATCAAGACGCTCCCGGCTTTCGGGTTCACGTCCACCTTCCCCGCATTCGGGTCTGCGAAATCCACGGCGAACCTCGTAACCCCTCCCTCCACGCTGTCCTCTCCTCCATTGCCGCCGTTGAAGTAGAAGTGTGCAGTCAGAAAGCTCTTCTCGCCCGTCTCCTTGTCCTCATAGTGCGCGTCACAATGCGGGCGGAAATAGTTGCCCGGTTCGTACTTCAGGAACTTTAGCGCCTCGTTGAGACGGGAGATCTTCCACTTCTCCTTGCGAATGACGGGCATCTGGCTCGTGATATCAGGCGCGCTGTCCAGCATGGCCACCTCCGGGGGAAGATGGGGGAGGATGCGGTTCAAGAGCCGATCAGCGACGACCTTCGAGTTGTAGATGATACGGCCGCAGTGCCGCGAAGACGGGTCGAGTATTTGGCTGCCATTGTAAGCCGTCATCGTGGCGGAAGGCCAGGGAGCATTTTCAGCCGGTTGAACCAGTAAGATCAGCTCGGCGCATTCCTCCGGCGTAAGGATGTCATTGATCACCATGGCGAAGTAGCCCGCGTATTCCTTCACTTCGGTCTCTTTGAAATCGATTACCCTCGCTGAAGCGGAGACCGGCGCCGGCCCGCTCAGGACCCTTGATTCCAAGGCGGCTTTGTCGCTTGTAGCCATGCTGTCCAAGTAGTCTCAAAGCCGCTGTTGAAAAGAACAGGGAGCTGGAGACTTCGATGGGATCGACAAAGTCCAGAAGGAGATGCCTCATCAGTCTGCTGCCTAACAAGATATGATCACCAATGACCCAGACGGTCCCGTTTTGAATCTTGGCACGGGTATTCTGCCACCTTGCGATCCTATCCTTTGAACTTTAGTGGCGGTTAGTTCCGGTCTTCCTTTACAGTTATTCATGACCTTATTGTCATCGTACACACTAACGATTGAAGTGAATCTGTGCACTCACCGATTTCCTACCAAAACATACCGTTTTTAATGCATTATAACAATTTATAAAAAGAGTTAAAAACACTGGAGTAATGTAATTATAAAAATTACCAAAAGTATTATATATTTTCGCTGACTATTTGTTTGTTATGTTTGTATTTTCTTATTATATTGTGATAGGGGTAAAAGGGGTATGTTTTGGTGGGAAATAGGTTTGGCCCCACGGATTCAATTGATCCATCGGGTTTTTGTATTTCACCTTCAGCTACTTAGCCCCATTCTCAGTCACTCTCGGTGAACTTAGTAACCTGCCGGATAAACACCACAGGGATATCCTAGCAACTGCTCTGCTGTGGTTCCGATGAGCTTATATGGGGCCCCCACGGTCCGGGGAGGTCCGTCTACCGGTATCCAATGAGCTTTTCGTATATGGCCAGCTGTCCCCATAGGGTTGAAGTTGTCGGCTCTGATCGTATTTTAATCAGAAGACACCTCGCCTCCGTCGTATTCTTACTACCGTGTTCAGCAGCCCGTTGTTCAAGTTATTTTCAAAAGATCGTAGTTGGTCTTCGTGCCAATACGAGTCGCCGAACTCTTTTCCTGCCACTACTGCTGGTCATTCCCATCTTCATCGGTCTGCTCATCAGTCGATCACCATTTATGATGACGTCCGAAGCTACTTCCAAAGGAAAGCCATGGGCCGATACGCCCATTGACCTTCTTATGACGTCTCAATATGAGACTAAGAAGGTGAATAAACCAACAAATTCTGGCAATCTGTTGATTCAGACCGACGTATTCACCACGGGAACAACACATATGGCCCTGCTGCATAATGCAATCTACGCCTTGGCTGGTATAAGTTCGTCCAGACGCACCGCGACGACGAGGTCACCCTCTTCGCCAAAGTCGAGGATGTGCTGAATGACAAGACTATCTGAGAAGAGACGCACAAGGACCAGGAGTCCTTCCTAGGCGGGCTCGCGCAGTTCCATTCGTACCTGACATCCCTAAAATTGCCGGCCGACCCCTCGGGCACGGAGCTGCGTCGCATCCTGTCTTCCTTCCAGGGGGCGTTCGCCGCGTGCTTCCACTCGGAGATCTCGCCCATCGCCGCGCTCGCGCCCCACCCCAACGCGCCGAGACCGGGTTCGCCTAAGGAGGCTGTGGCGTCCGCGACCTTCAGGGGCTGGGGCAAGAGCACCGTCACCAAAAGCCGGCACCATGGACGTCGTCCCTTTCTTCTGCTGAATCTAGACTGCACCGCGGAGGAGGGTATGTGGGCCAACTGACAGCCAATCCCGGCGCCCATCAAGTGGGGATTGACGAATATCGCCGGGGCGTACTGCTCGAGCTGGTGCAAGTTTTCTAGTTGTGCTGGCGGTAAACCGAGAGAGCTGTATGCACTACAGTTCCCTGAGGAAGCGGTGTTTAGTTGATGTGGCTATGCACATGACGTTGGGAGTGAGGGGAAATAATTCTTGGGCGTCTGTACCGGGGGACGGGAAATGATGCTTGGCTGTTACGTAGGATATTCAGGCGAGTCCTGGAGACGCGACACCGTCATGTTGCTAACGCGCATTATTGGCACCTCTATGAAGTAATTATAGCATTGTGTTCACAGAGAAACGTAAATGAGTTAGAACTGTTATTGTCATTATTCAACTCTTAAGTTATATCCCGGTTCCACTGGTCGCTACCATCTGGATGTACTCGGCCTTCGAACCACACCAGGTAGCTTGATCTGCCGTTATGCTTAGAAGAGGGCTGGTATTGTACCAGTACCTTGCCCTTAGCCGTTCTATAATCCGTATCCTGTTGCTTCCCTCTTTTGCCTACCACATCCGCCTTCCCGGACAGATCATAGCCGATCGTGTATATCGGCACTGGATAGTTGGCGAAGATGGCTCGGATCTCGTCCTTGATCCTCTCGGTCTGGTCTGGGAACCGGAAGCCGGCTCTTATGAGGGACTTCGGCGTGAAGATGTACACTCTCGGCTTCGCGTCATCGTCGAATAGGTTGCGGCGCCGCCTGCTCCGCCCGGCGTTGAGGGTCTCGGGGCTACGCAGATCTTTGATACCGGTCCTGTGGTGGGCGCTCGTGGCATTGCCCCTACGCAGCGCAGACAACACTTCATAGCTGAAACGAGCTTCTTTACTGGGACCGTCCTCGAACAGAAGCGGTGTTCGGCTCAGGAGAAGGCCTGTGAAAGAGGGGGTTTCCCATACATGGGTCAACCACACGCCTCTGCGTGAGACCACGACAACGGACGTGCAGCCGTGGAGTCCGGTCGCTGCAGCGCTGACCACCCTGTCGCCGAAGGTTCTGACGAGGGAGGACGTGGGAAACGTAAAGGGGCTTCTGATCTTCACTAGCTCCACGCCGTCTCCTTCCGAGTACGCCCGGGCAACTTCTCCACGCATGAAGAGGTCGTTGCTAGATCCCTCGTAGTTGAAAGGACTTGACCATTGTCCCCTCAGCGGCTCCGTGCTCCTCTTGGGTGCGCTTTCGATGCCGCGGACAATTGCGGCCCTAGCACTCATATTAAGTACGAGTGTGAGAAATTCTATAGCTTCGTACCTACTGCAGATCGGGCGGCTCTATACAAAAGCAACTTGCTTGGTCCATAGCTCAAAGCTCCACTGGTTAGCCCCTGAAGAGCAGAGGTGCGGCAGTGAGCCACTAAGCCCATGAACAGATGTCTTAACAGAGAGGGACAACTGAATGCTCAGTATATAAGGGGTATGTCGTGAACGCCGTATACTATAAGCAAGCTGAGCAAATACAGGAAAAGGCACAGGCCGCCCCGGGAGGAAACCAAACAGGTGCTAGTCCCTGGAAAACACCCTGAGGCATCCATGGTGAGTTTTCAGTGTTGGATCTCTGCACCTCAATAAGGAACCACTGATGCTAATAGTTGCGTCCAGAATTTATGGGAAATATTCATCGGAGAGTGGTTAATCCCAGGTATGCGTCGAAACGGGCGAATCGCAATTCCTCTCCCGGAATAATCGAGCAAATTTAGTTGAATGTGACAAAGAAGGGATAACAACTCTGTGTCGAGATGCTCACGTAGTACGTAAACTCTCTGGTGCCGTCGGAAATTAAAATCCTAATTCTACCATAGAACTCAGGTCTACGAGTTCCCGAGTAGGTCGTCCGGGCCCACTCGTACGTCGTATTGGCATCATACGACCGACCTATCTGTCCCGAGACCGTTTCCGGCGTTAGCAATGCCACACCTGCTGATAATCACGCCACGAGTGTTGGTACCCCCCTTAACTTTTCTAGTGCTTTCAAATCCAAGAGGTCATTTCGTCTCAGTTATAAGAGAGTTGAAATTGAGAGACGGATCACTGAAGAGACAAGTAACCGGTGGCAAGAAAGGGGATTTAAACTTCTCCGTTAGAGGCATGAATGCTGTATCCAACTCATAGATAGCCACAAATACCGAGGTTGGTATATCTTATCGACCATAGGCAATGTTGATAAACTCCTCATTTTGATACTTGAATCGACAGTAGGAATGACTGAAGACATTGATCGTTGATGTTGCTGGCTTGGAAGTTGTGCTTTGAAATCGTACCACCAATGCTTGACATATTGAAACTAAGACTCAATAGCTCTTCAATAGCTAGTCTTGGCTCAATAGATCTGCCCTCATGATTGCCTTCTCTTTCCTGGCTAGGACCTTTTAGGGGTCAACTAGATAAATCTATTTCTTCAATTGCAAATGCTTCAGTGTGTAATGTCAGGGTCTCATAATACAAGTCCGGCCCCTTTTCACGTGCGATTCAGAAATGACAGCCTTATGCCAGACCGACGACATATGAATGGGCTCAATCACACAACCCTATTTAATTAGAGTAACTTGATTTCCCTTAGTCAGCGAGAACACACCTCCTAGCTCTGTTTATACCAATTCCCCATGATTCAGTAACACCGGAATCTTGTCCCTCCCTCTAGAAGTCTTACCGTCTTGACTATGTTCTTGATCTCTTACCAATTCGGTCCAGTAAGCATAAACCCCCCCCCTCCCCCCATCTCATCCTCTCCGATGCTGCTTTTCTGCTGAGCCAGGCTTAAACATATGTACGCCACGTATTAATCTGCTTGCGAAGTTTAGCTTGGGGCAGCTAAGTACGAGATAATGGGCGACTCGGACTCTCGTCCCTGTCAGAGGCAGCTGGTCATGACTAAGTGTCCTTTATCCATTTCCCATCGTCAACCATAACCGTGACGAATGGGAATATAGCTTGCGGGGACAACTCGAAGTTGACAAGGGGTCCCATTGTTACCCTTGAAGTACCTTCAAATGATCCCCAAACAGGCAGGAGGGGCTTTCTGCCAACATTGCAAATGTCAGGTCCCTAAGCATATACTGCCCGTGCCCGCATTGCTTATCTCTAGGTCAGAGCAGAGGTTAGAGGCGCCGAATCCGAACAGAACCTGTTTCGGACATGGTTCGTCATTGTTCGATGCGACTGTATTGGGGGCGCTCCGAAATTCACTTAAGACCAACGTTGCTCATGTCGGGCGCCACCTTCACGGCCGCTACCTGGGTTTGACCGAGTTCGCCGGGCAGAAGTTGGCATTGATACCGTCCCAGATGATGCTCGAATCCTTCCTACACAGGTTATGCGCGGTCTGGGTATCTCGTGGGTCTGGAAACCGTTGAGACCTTGGCGGGCAGATATGAAGCAGGGAACTCGTCGAAAGGTAGTAGAAATATCCAGAGCTATGGCTGCGGTTCAGGGGTTTAAGCATTAGGGGAAGTGGCTTCAGGCGGGTGCTATTAAAATTCCGTGGGATCGAGACTGCTAGAATGGCGGGATATAGTGAGCTATGTCCCAAAATGACTCCTGAAACAGCTCCGGTAGGGCTATGTGCTCAACCCCTATCTCGGTTGTCAAACTGATAGCCTGCCGGGACTGCCGGGCCCGCACTATGACTGCAATGCTCCGACGCTATGAACACGCTATGACTTCAATACTCGGGCGCTAAGAACACACTATGACGGGAACGGACCGTTGCCATGATACCAAGACGAAAGTTGTTAGAGCGAAGTTGTCAATCGGCCGTGCGTTATTGAAGTGGGAGAAGCGGCCCATAGAATCTGATCCACTTGAGCGCCGAGCGCCGCCCGACTGTTAGCCGAGTGCCTTCCCCCGAGGTCGTATCAGAAGGAAATGGGCTGTTGATGATTGGATTCTAACGACACGTCACAATTGACCGTTCCTATATACCCGTGGCTTGATAGGACATCTCTGAGTATAGTAAGTTTGAATAGTATCGAGTTGCGCCCCTCTTCTGCTTCGGAGCATTACTAGCATCCCCCTTAGCTTAAGGGGGCCGAGGAGAAGCGAAGATGTAAGAACAGTAGCCAGAGAGCGCGTCGTCCTGCAAGCCGCCAATCTGCTACGCGATTATTAATAGCTGGATAGAGAGAGCAAGTGCAGTTCGTCATGATGCGTGGGCCACATAGCTGCTAGGCTCTGGGCTAATGGTTTCCTTCAAGGATATGAACAGGCTGAATTCGGGAGGATCTGCCGGAAGGCCACAAGACGTTAAATGTAACAATTTATTAGCGGGTCCTAGGCCTAAAGCGAAAACTAAGCCCAGTGTCGCCCTTTAGAAGGCCCATTAAAGCTTTTCCTGCGAAAGCTGATTGGGTTGATGTGGCAAATAAAAAAGAGTGCTACCCACCTTTAGAAAGATTGCTGCAGTTAACGTCTTGTGGCCTTCCGGCAGATAGCCGGACTCGGTCAGCGCTCAGCTTGTAATCGTGATTAATAACGCGTTATGTAAGATGTGAATTCCCCCGGCAGGCTAAAGCTTTAATCCAACTTCACGGCTAGAACGGCTTGGCTTTTGCAGCTCTTGAGGCCTGAGTTGATGTTCGAGAACCCCCTAAAGTTTGACCACCGCACCCGGGCCGCATTTGCCAAGATTTCCGGAAGTGTCACGTCATATGTGCCTTGGCTGCTTGCTTGTGTATACCAAAACTCGCAGCAGCACCGAAGTCACAGATGCCGCGTTGAGCTCGTACTTACGTCTTAGTAGTTACGTCGCAGCATAACCGTTACTTCATAGTGGAGTTCCTAGAATAGCGATAGTGTCGGACCGCATAACAAAACGCACACTAATCGGTCGATCCATTACGTTGGACCCGGTGAAAGCCCATGGAAAATCCCCATAGTGACGGTTTCCGACATTATCGTCTGTGTGACACCGAGCTCAATCACCCTTTTACAGTGCTTATTCCATAATTCATAATAAGCCATGGTTCGATGACAAAGCAGTCATAGACACTAGTAATGGTTGGAGGGCCTCATCGTGACCGAGCCCGTCGACCGATGCCTGAAAGGACTAAGGGGTGGAGTGATGGTTGACCTCCACCAACAGAATATAAAGGGCCCCAGATGACGTTCATATCTTCCTTCGTTGACTACTAGGGCAGTCGAATCACGAAAGCATCACATTCCCCTACCGGCATCATGCACACTGTATTCGGCGTTTTGACAGGCTTTGCCCTTCTCCAATGGGCAACACTAGGAACTTGCGCGGTGTTGTTAAGTGGCGGGACGATTGTCGCATTTGATACTAAGACGGAGCTGCCCCAAGTTATCCGCAACGGCTCCCTGCTCATCGAAGATGACCGGATCACCTCGATCTTCGACTCGGAGCCTAGCGACATCCCAGCTGATACGGAGATCATCGACTGCAAGCACAAGATCATCACTCCGGGTTTCATAGACTCTCACCGGCATGGTTGGCAGACCGTCTTCAAGACGCTCGGGTCCAACACGACCCTCGCGGCGTACTTTGACCGATATAGTGAGTTCGCTGCTGGCTCCTCATTCACCGCAGAAGATGTCTACATCAGCCAACTAGCCGGCTTGTATGAGGCCCTGAACGCTGGCGTAACAACAACTCTGGACCACGCGCATCATACTTGGTCCCGAGAGACCTCTCAAGCCGGCCTCCAAGCATCAGTTGACAGTGGCGCCAGGGTCTTTTGGGCGTACACTTTTCACGACGTTGCGAACTATACTTTCGCGGAACAATTTGATGACTGGCGCGATCTGTTTTCAAGCACTGAGAGTGATACGACTACCGTCGCCATCGCGTACGACGCCTGGACATCAAAGCCGACGGCCGACGAGACGAAGGAAATAATAAATCTAATCCAGTAAGTCACATAGCTATGACAACGCATGGAATCAAGGTACTAACTGAAGTGGCAAGGGGAAATAATGTTTCGGTCGTGACAGCACACGGCTTGGGCGGGCCGTGGTGCAGTGAGTTTGTCGTACCCCCTCGGTTGGCCTTGAAAGACTAATTCTCTCGGTAGTTGGTAATCTCCCCGAGGCATTTCAGATGGCTGGGATTCTCAATTCGAGCACACCGATCGTCATTTCCCACGCCTCCTTTCTGACGGCGGAAGGCGCCCAGCTTCTGCGCGGCACAAATCAGTATATCGCCATAACGCCCGAAAGCGAGATGCACTACGGGCACGGCCATCCCACTAGCTATCTGATCCAGGACCAAGCAGCTCTCGGTGTCGATACGCATTTTACGTTTTCCACCGACGTTTTGACCCAGGCACGAATCTGGCTACAGAGCGTAAGGGCGGAGCGCTATGCGACGGCTACCTGGAATTGGGAAGTTCCGGCTAACAATCCCATGTCGGTAAATCAAGCCTTTAGGCTTGCGACTCGGAGCGGCGGGCTGGCCCTCCGTCGCCCCGACCTGGGCGTCATCACACCGGGCGCCAAGGCGGACGTCGTGGTATGGGATGGCCGCTCGCCGGCTCTTCTTGGATGGACCGATCCGATCGCCGCGGTGATCCTCCACGCCAGCGTGGCCGATATCGAACACGTCATAGTTAACGGCGTGTTCAAAAAGCGCGGGGGGAAATTGGTTGTTGATGAGTACGCCAAGATCCAGGACAGGTTTCTGGCAAGCGCCAAGCGCATCCAGGACATCTGGAAGTCGAAACCCTTACCTGCGCTGGAAGGGGCTTTTCAGAGCGGTTATCCCTACGACAGAGTCGAAGTGAGTGACGTGTTACCGGGCCAGGGGGCGGGATACGGGCCAAAGTATGTCTAGGGCGGCTGAGCATAGGTACATTTTGACACGTAGCTCCATCTAGTGCACAGTTGTGCTGGCCTAATGTGACATCAAGATAAGGCACCAAAAAAATACAAATCAAATCAAAAGTTCACGAATAATAAACTAAAGAGTACATAGCTTGATCATAAGAGGATCATAATCAATTCTTGGATTTATGAAGTCAAACTGGAGTATATCTCGGACTGTTTAAGTTGATTTTCTAAATGTACAATAATGAAAGGAGTTGATAGGGCTAAGGAGGGCGTATAAAACCATGACACGTGACTAGCTCCACAGCCTAGATGCAAGGACTCCGCGATCTAGTAAGGGAGCACTGTTCACCGCTAGATCATGTCGTTGCACAATTTTCCGCTTTAAACAGACCAGCAGGGGAATATGTAACGCGATGTGCTCCACGCGTCTTCCTGGGTCATCGCTATTAACCATTTCGCTCCTTCGTCGGCTGTAGTTAGAGCTACTAGCTAGCTATCTTAGAGCTCTGTCTTTGTCACTCCTTTATTGCTCTTGCGTTGATCCGTTTTCCCCAACCTCGCTTTTTATCTACGTCTAATATGTCCATTTTCTTAAACTGGAAAAGTCTCTTGAATCCACATCAGCCGGACCCTCAACCTCGACGTCAGACTCTTGCGACGCGGGCGTCTGGACGCCATGCGGTAGGCGCAGTAGACGCGCCAGGCGCCGCAGACGCAGCGGCCTCTTTTAACTGGAACACACAGCTCACCGATGCAGAGGACGCAATAGCCTCTTTGAGTCGGAAGACCCAGTTCACCATCGCTGCCATCGTCTTAGGCACCATCTGCATGCTCCTCGTCTGGCGCTATCTCCGGAGGAACAGAACAGATCTTGAGCCGTTGCCGCCGTTGGCTAATCAGGATGAGGCTATCAAGATCCTGCAAAGGAATTGCACCAAGCAAGTAGAGGAGGCCCGGTCGCTGTTTGAGAAATCCCTAAGCCAGCGGATTGAAGCCCTCGAAAAGCAGTTCCAGGATGCTCTATCGGAGCAATCCAAGGCTATCGAGGAGAACTTCCGCAAAGGCCTCAACAAGAGGGCTGAGGCTCTTGAGGCCCGGATGAAACTGGATCAGGAGGCTATCGAAGGTGCGCATGGAACGCTGCGTCAAGGAATGGAAACGCTAGAAGAGTGCATTCGATCAATCGATGGCAAGCAACTGGATCTGGAGGCGACCCTGATCGTCCAAAGGGGACTAAATCACCGACTTGAAAAAGTGGAGGGCACCCTGCAGACGACTGACGGCAAGACGAGAGCATTGGGCCAGAGAGTCGAAGCCATCGACGACAGCTCGCGCGTCCTGGACAGCAGGAGCAAGTCTATAAGCCAACGACTTGAGGCCGTCGAGGACACCGTGGGGTCGATGGATGGCCAGGCGGCGCTGTTGTCACATGACGTGAACCGTGGTAGTTTGGCTGTCGAGAAGCTACAGAAGCAGGTGAAATTGCTGCCTGACGCCGAGAAATTCAAGGGGCTATCGCGTGCTTGGGATGCCCGCTTCAAGAAGATGGAGGCCAAGCTTGAGCAGTAAGTCTCCTCCCTCGGGATGAAGCACTATCTTCGCTGCGATTGTCTTGTATCAAGACGAATGAAGTGTGTCTATTCAAAAATTGGTGGTGTGGGCGTTAAGCACAATGGAGCCATATCCTCCTCAAGCCCCGTAATCATACTGACTAGTCATCAGGTGTCAACTTAAGCTCGAAGAGACTCTTGAAGAGCGCGCCGAGACCCCTTCCTTGACAGTGTCTCCCATGCAGTCGCAGGAGATACAACCTACAGGGGTTTTCGAAAACCGCAGACACAGCTATTCCCCCTATGAGGATTTCATATCTATGATTCCTACCCCGCCGAGTGTCCGCTCGATGTCCAGCAGCAGTCATACCCGCACATACTCAACTACCAGCTCCTCCCCAACTGCTAGCATGCCTATGACGCCCGAGCGGAAGCGTATAGACATGGCCGGGTTCCGGGAGATGACCTTTTCGTCGAGGCAGAAGCTGCTTCCGAGGAGTAGCTCGAGTAGCTTCACCATCAGCAAATGATACGTATATTAGTTTGTAATCAGCATCATACCCTTCATGTCCCTTTCATCATTCACAATGCACCGCGAGACCTTGAAAGACCCGTATGCTTGGCGCCGAGTGTCCGAACGTAGTGCAGCTGCTTCAGGAACAACAGCTGGCGCTGACAGTCTACTGGGACAAACTGGAAGCTTCCCCTCTACTCTGGACATCGTTTCGACGGATGCAGAGTGCCGATAACTTACCGTACTTACCAAACGGGCCTTATGCGAACTCATTGCAAAGAAGCTTGGGATCTATCATGTGGCCAGTCTTGGCGGCATTGCATTCGAATGGATTGCCTACGGTGCGACACGGACAACTGGTTGGGATTCACCATTGTGGAAGTGGACGACAATTGGACTAGTAAGCAGCGCAGTTGCCGCCTCAGAAGCGTCTTCGTGGAGCCGTGGACTGCGCGATTCCCCTTGGGCCAGGTAAATTATGGTGATCCACTTCGTCCATACTGCTGGACGTTCTGGGTATAGCATCATTTCGCGTGTCGCCACGCCCCATATCCGCGTTCGGCTCCACAGCCCAACCACCTCCTTTTTTTTCCACGGACCCCACTGCGCGCAAGCCTCCCGAGGTCATATGAGCGCCGTCCCACCATCTAAGCCACAATACCTTTCATGGATGTCCGCTGGTTTTCAGTCCACGTCAGTCCATCCAGGAGATGGCAAATTCAATGCCACGGGGACCTTTCATGGCAGGTGCACGAAGCGAAGCGCCTTCAGGAGGTGATTACAAGTGGATCCGCGGCCACGTCCTTGAAGTGGTATTACTGCTGATCAGTTCAACCGGATCGGGTAGTCGACAGCTACGGTTGGAAATGCCCGATTATGCAACAATTGTGCAAAGTTGCAGGCGCGCTCTATCATTGGCTGAAAAGCCCACTATGCATAAGCCACCTAAGCGCCTTTGTTCCTGCAGTTGAGCCTTACATTACATTCACTGGATATAAGACCCAGTAAGCACACCATAGGCCGCAGCTGCGCTGGCCTCTCCCCGCGCTTCAACCGGATCCATTGAAACGTGCAGCGTCTTGCTATCTATCTCGCTTTTTGCAAGCTGGCCGAGCTACAGCGAGTCACCATGCATGGTCAAGGCCAGTCGGGATGCCGCCAAGCTCGGCGCATCACTATGTCAGGCCTGCGAATGCCAGGTGTTGGCGTCGCACTGCATTAGGGCCGCAATTTTTGTTACCGCGGCAGCGAAAGCGCTACAGGTTGGGCAACAATTCCTGGAGGGCTGCGGTGCTGCAGCCCTCAGCGAAGTCTCAACCCCTGGCGCGAACATCTATTCGGCTCCCTTTTCAACTTGCTGTAAGGTTCTGTAGACCGCGATAGGAAAGAATGCGCCTTACAACTGGCTACAGCGGGGCAATCCTAGATAATACACATTGGGTTGCCGTAGGGTTCAATAGCATGTCATTCCCCGGTTTTGATAGTGGAGCTTTTATGTCCGCGACGACGTGTTATATTTGCATAGAACGTCGTCTCTTGTTCAATATCTGTTTGATATATCACATCAACTCCTTTGAATCGCGGCTTACTAGATTTCCTACTCCTTCGCCGACTCGTTAACAAATGCGCTGACGTCTCGATTCGCCTCCTCGATACAGACGCTGGGAGCGGGTTCATGGAATTGATGAATCACATGTCAGTTTAATTGAAGATATCTATTCGGATTTAGAAAGGCGATTACTTTATTTAGAATACTCTCTGCACATGAACCTGTGTTATGCGAACGTTGCTGGATTATCAGGCAAAGACGAGACCTGCGGCACTTTTTAAATACATAGCTCCCAAGCTGTTAAGCCACACACTGTTCTATCCTTCATGGCAGGAGGGAAGTGACATTCTGTATTACATGAAACATCGCGAGTCATTCGTCTTCGGCAGCCAGTCGCACATTGATTCGCCCCTCAGCTCTCTTGCGAATCTCGTGGAGCTTCAGTCCATAGGCCCTCTTAGCCTCAATATATCTCAATATGCATCTTTCGTATTAATTGCCTTTCTCAAAGGCGTAGCCTTGCCCTGTGGTCATGGTAACACCCCCTAACCCACTAGGCATTTATGAAAGGAGTATCGATAGCACAAGCTAGAATTATCTCCACCGTCCGCGGGCGTTACGCCTATCCGGCCTCCCGGTGCTGCTCACCCTGTCAGTACTGACCTATACGCATTATCATGATTGGTCTGGTCTCACTCTAAGACTTTACGCTGGTATTGGTCTTGCTCTTGCTGTAGGTTAGTCAGTCGACCGTCACAGCTGGGGACATTATTGGAAAGAAGCTCACCTAGCAGGGGCCGCCGGAGTCGCTCTGGAAAGAGACGGTTCTTACGGAGTGGGTTAGTAGATTACTGGGATTTCCTTAAGGAGAACCATGAAGGGCTTATGACCAGATGGTTTGCACATCAGCACGAAGTATTCCCTTGGGGCAGAGGAGGGACTCGCATGGTTTCGCCCTCAATTTCTCCGATTACATACCACGTCCAGAACCGAACACCCGACCCCTCAGGCAGCTCATGGACGCTCGGCAGGCTAATTCAAGTGATATTTATCATATGAGGACCCTGACGGAATGGATTCGTAAACTAACCTTTGTCACAGTTAGGCTGATCGCGAGAGAAGGTTGCATAAGGTGTGGGAAGTGTAAATTGTCATGGATAATCTAGGCTCTAGAGAGCAGTGGCTAGGAAGCTCTATATATAGTGTGGGAGCCCCGGAACAACGTTGTTACGGGGT